>OX104130.1:471006-575186 GCA_944470555.2 Heterobilharzia americana
TTTTATGACCTATTGATAATAAAAAAAACTGCGCCACGTGAGTTAAAACCTCCACAGACTATAGACAAAGAGTTATATATATATATATATATATTATATATATATATATATATATATATATATATATATATATATATATATATATATATTTGCTCAATGTTTGGGACGACACTAAAAGGTTATTCACTCATTTTTTCTTGAGAGAAGCCGAAGTATACGCAGTTGGAGAGGACAGTTTTGCGTTGATAAATGTTGCTACACACCACCACATTTCTTATTCGACAAACTTCAATCTTGTCAATAATTTGAAACCATTTAAGCAGACTAAATCATCATCTTACAGGTTATGAAGCCATGTTTCCTGTAGCATTGTTAAGACCGTGTTTCGATAAACATTTGTGGACAAGAATGACTGAAGGTAATTAACTTTATTCGGTAACGGCCTGCAGTTTATGCTAAGTATCTCCGGAATAGTCGTTTGATCTATGGTCATAAGCTTGATAGCCGATTGCCATCTATCGTGGTGCTTCTTCTTAATTCGCCAATCAACTTGTAAGGTTGCAATGATTTTAATAATGCGCGAGTGTCGGCATTATACGCACTTTCTTACCACAGCTTTAACTGCACGTATTCTCTTGTTTATCCAATAATTTTGTGTAGAGTGCCAAGGACTTGCAAGGTATCAGTATGACCTGTGTGGTGATAAACGATGATCAACTCCGTTGCGAAGTGACAGCTTCGAAAGATGACCGGATGCTCGTAGGAGGATGAATAGTCAGAAAGGTTCAATCTTCCACCGACACAAACTAATCTCTCTGTAAGCATAAGTGATAACCTCTGCACCTTTGCATTCTTTAGTCGCACAGTCACCTTCTAGACCTTCCATCATCCCACCATGTGCTTTTCGTTGTACCAAGGGCAATACTTCATGTTTGGCTGCCTTTACCTCATTAACTGTTAGACGGCCAACATTCAGTGGCATACTTTAACGGCATGAATGCATAGTCACAATGCAGAATACATGCCTGTCGAGTCCTGGAACAGCCTTGATAATCGTTACCCATTCCGAATGGTATGACAAAATTGAACTAGTCGTGGGCTCAGTAATGCTGACTAGAGCAAACCTTCTGAACCCAACATTTATTGCAGTTCTCTTCAACACAGCTCTATGGAACTTAGAAATTTTCGACTTCTCAAAAATGATGAGCCTTGAATTCATGACTTCAAGTCACACTGTCACTGTGTGCCTCGGAGGTCCAATCTTCAGGATTCTTGTCAGAACTAATGCGGTCCCACTGATACGAGGATGACCAGGATCCGTCACCTTATCGAAAATATTTGGAAGATTCTTCCTCATAAATTCACTTTCTCGCGCACTCAAGAGTGCAGCACTAACAGATTCCAGAGGGGGCAACCGGAGCTTCGCTGTAGGTCAGCACGCTGGCGGTTCGTGTTCAACAGTAAGTAAGTCATCCAAAACCAGATTCAGATGCATCATTTATTTAAGGCAATCAAAGTTTTTAACATCATCATTACCCTCACTTCCAATTCTCCTAGGCACAGAGATTATTTCAAGGTTCCTCATACACATCAACTAAAATGCAGAAGTCAGAATCAGTGAGCGTAGCAGAGCCTAGCGAATGTATGCTATTCACACTCTGGTCAAGGATTTCTCACTGGGACCAAAAGAATCTACAAACACCAGATGTTATGTCCATTGAGGATTTGAGGTTCTGTGGATGGAACTCTTACTTATGCACTAGTCAGATGAAGTTTCCATGTTCTGCCACCTCCGAATTGTTTGCCCGCTTTTCAGTTTGAAACCACTTGTCGTCATCTCATCTAAAAGTCTCACAATTTTTTTATCTACAACTTCGCGTGTCCTTTTAAGCACTAATGTAGAGAATACAATAAGCAATGACTCTCATAACCCATTTCTGGTGCAATGCACTGTTTAGATGGTCTCATTAAGTGTCAGTGAGCAGCTGATAGTCCGTTGAAAGTGCACACCTGAACATCTAGGAGCTCAGGACAAATTTTAATCTAGGACGAGTGTACAGTTATTTCCTCCTTTCATTATTGATCGTCTCGCAAGCATGCTTAACATAAACAGGGTTTCGTCGCTCGTATACACCAGTTAATTGCATAAAATGAATGAACTCTTGACCGTTATAGTTGGTTTTCACTGTCATATGAAACAGATTCCATATCACTCCTTCAGTGCCATTTCCCCCTAACACCGCTTAATTTTGTTAAAGTCCCGGCGTTTCTTTTCAATGTATATCCTGCAACTGCTAGAACTCTAGCATATCTTTTCCATATAATCTGGCTAATGCATGTCTAAGGCTAGCAATTAGCCGTGATAGGTTAGTCGACAGTAAGAACCATAACATGAAAACACATCAACAGGGAATAACCGGTTTACCAGGATATTCGTTTCATTCAAATTTACCATGTTTGATAGCGAATCTGTACTGGGCTTTACTTGCAAACGACAAACGGCATCCAACAAATCTGTTGTTTCATACTGTAACGTTCATCGTTTAATGTTGTACTCTTCTGGTATACCCTCTGTGGTGCTTCGGCTTGGCGGAAGGGATAAAGAAAAGCAGAATAGGTCTAATTTCACCTCGTGAAATCCCTCGGCACATTAGGATCCCCCGTCTCTCCGAGATACGGTAATGAGAAGATGCTCATCCCATGTAGCCGTCCTTTCTATTTCACGCTACCCATCACATGGATCATAAAAATGGCTGTCGTCTAAAATCATTCTAGGGCCTAAGTCACCTTTCGGACGAGGATTTTCCGTCCACGCACAGTTCATTCGTTTAGACCTAACCAAAGATGTGTATAAGGTGGTAAAAAAAACTACCTACTTTGCTAACATACCGCGTGATGGCCATTGCCTAAGTGCAAGAGGAGAGTTGACAAATGATCTTAACTCTGTCTCATACCAACAAGAACTCTATGACTTATGTTAGCAAATCGCCAAGGATTCCAAAGCTTTTCAGTTAGGGCGGTTACCCGCTTCGTCGGTTATTATTTTAGTTGTAGCACCAATCTCAGCGGATACACATGAAAACTAAGCAAGGAACATAGATGGTCGGATTTCAGATACCTGTGAGTTATTTAACCTTCGAATTCTCTTCCTGCAGAAGTTGTCTAGGTTGGTTCATCTGAATCCTTTAACAGCTTGCCTGATACCTACTTAGGATGTGGGTGAGATATACCCGGAAGTAGCTAGATGTTTCGTTTCATGCGCCACCTTCTATCCTCTTTTTACTCGTACACCTGTTAGCAACCAGAGGAACTTTGATCCACTGATTTGAGACTCGGAAGCCAGTCAACTGAAGGCTTCTTCTATTCCGTCCGTAATCATTTGAACCATCTGAACCTACTTTGAGTCACCTTTTTGAAAGCTCTACCTGTCTATGAGAGGACATATATAGGTACCTGGCCCAACTTAGAATCAACTCAACTTTCTTATACTGCGAGAAGGTTCATGAAACAGTGGAGATTCCTGTAAGAGCCATATTGCGGATGAGACAACAAAGTGTTGCTGTCTCGGTGAACTGTAATGGCTTTCTTGATCACTGGTTATAGGATTTTCACTGAAGTAGTAGTCAAACTGATCGTCAGAGACGAGAAACGTGGTTATTCAGGAAGGTGGTCAGCTTCAAAAATATCGGCGAGGAAACTCAGGAAGCATATTTGGCTGTCTCTGCAACACAAAATTTGAAATCTTGTCCTTGAACACCATAGGATAAGTGTAAGGCATTGTCAGTTGGCCGTAGTAAAAGTTATGAAAAGCGTGATAGACGACTGCATCAGGGAATATCTGGACATAAAGCAGTAACTCATAGGTGTCAAAAACGGCTTCCGGAAGTGTAATTCGAGTGCCCCTAACCTCATGACCAGTGGACAGCATGCTACGACCTCAAAGTCCTGATCCACGCGACTTTTTTGGATTTCGCCAAGCCTTTGACACAGTCTTGAACACTATCCTGATACAAAAATAGCTAGGTTGGGTATACGTGGCCAGGTGCCGTCATGGATCCAGAACTACTTAGACAATAGGGTCTACTCAACTTGGGGAATATTATCGTCCGGTATATCACAAGAAGCACTCCTGGGTCAGTTGCTGCTCCTATTGTTCGTGAATGATCTCCCGCTGCATATCAGCTTTCTGATTCTCCTCTACACTAACGACGTCAAGTTATGGAGGAAAGCTACGTGCGAAATGGAATAGAAAGTACTGCAGAACGACCTCACAGTACTAGAGGATTGGGTGACAAACAACGAATTAGCACTTAACCCGGATAAATGCCGTTCCGTGTTTCCCGCACTCCTGGCCCACAGAAAGTATCCTACTTTTTTAGGGATTCATGTCTTGCTCATACCGCAGCAGAAGAAGACCCTGGTTTAATGGTGACGCAGAAGCTTGATACCCGTTCCAACTACCCAAGCATACGGTGTACTACACTTCGTGCGCATACAACTAGGTGCCCTCACACCAGATAGCTTTTTGAAACTCTACAAGACCTTCGTTCGACCCCACTTGAGGTCCATACAGCCTTCGCTCCACACACCTGAAAAGAAGCACGAAAATCGATGTTCGTGCCTCCGAGATCTCGGATGAAATCCAGAGGAGAGCCATGAAAAGTGTTGTAGGGATAAGCCAAAAACCACACCAGGATAGACTAAAAGACCTAGGCCTATACTCTCCTGGTTACCGTAGGTAACGAGATAATTTGACAGTGGCCTACAAATACTGAATAACCCAAGTCACCTGAACAGAGGAATACTACCGAGTGGCCACCGTGGCGAGCCTCATGGGAACCCTAAGTTACTGAGTTTCAGTTATAAAGATAGTAGGCCAGTTGCGTGTGTTAATCCTTGCACAGGATATCTCTGTGAAGGATCTAGTTTCTCCTTGAACGCGTTGACAGAAGGTGCTGATACTACTTGCTGAGGTAAGGAGTTCCAGTCATTGACTACACGATGGGAGAAACGCAGATTCACGCTAAGTTGGTTCGATCGCGGTCTTAGAATTTTATTGTTATGCCCTTGGAGATAGTCAGTCCTAGCAAGGGAGAGATGATAGGACATATCAGTACCAAAGTCATTATTAAGAATACGAAGTCCCAGTATGAGATAACCCCGTTTCCTACGGTAAGACAGTGGGAATAAATTTAGCTAACCTAGTCGTTCTTCATTGGACAGGTTCGAAAGGCCTGCCACAAGCTTAGTACCTACCCTTTGAACACGCTCGAGTGCGTCAGCATCCTTTTTTAGGCATGGGCTGGCCGCCTGAATGCAGTATTCCAAGTGAGGTCTAACGTAAGTAGAATAGAGTATTCTGAACATGTCCTCATCAAAAAATTTGAAAGCTCTGCGGAGGCACCATAATATACGGAAGCCCTTTGCGCTGCAGCTGCATTACAGCTGCCGAGGTTTTCAAGTCATGACTAATGATGACGCCCAACTCTTTTAGTTCAAGGACTGGAAGTAATGCTGTGCCATCAACGGAATACTGGAAACAATTGCCATGACCAATGTGCATTATTGCACTTTTGTTAGAATTGATTTCCAAGCACCGACGTTTGAACCAACCTACTAGTTCATCTAAATCCGTCAGAGGTGCATACCCATCTGCATCACCGCCTATGGCTCTCCAAATCTTTACATCATCGGCAAATAACAGTACCGAAGAGTTGAGCATATTTGGCAATTCGTTGATGTATAACAAGAAAAGTAGTGGACCTAGGATTGTTCCTTGAGGAACTCTATTCATCACAGGTTTCCACCGGGATAGTGTCCCATTTACCTTCATTCTTTGCCTTCTATCGTGTAAAAAGTCTTTAATCCAAGCTTGCAATGAAGCACCAAACCAGAAAGGAGGAGAGATTTCCTAGTAATTTCATATGCGACACTCTGTCGAATGCCTTACTGAAGTCTATAAACACGGCATCTATTGGCAGCTTGCAATCACGGGCTGGAAACCATTCCTCTCTTGCAGTAAGGAGGTTAGTTAGACAGGAGGGTCCAGTACGAAAACCATGTTGCTGTGGTGCCAAAAGATTGCTTGATTCCACATGTTTAAGTACCCTGTCACGAATTATTTTTTCTAAAATCTTAACAACTATGCTAGTTAGACTCACAGGACGATAGTTAGACACCAAATGGCGACTACCAGTCCTAAAGACTGGGCTGATTACGGCATCTTTCCAGTCTCTAGGGCGATGAGTCTGAGTTAGGGACATGTTGAAAAGATCCGTGACTGGTTCAGCAATAATGTCTGCTAGCGAGGATAGAAGTCTGGGATGCAACTCATCGGGACCTGGGGATTTTCCGGGTTTGAGGTTAATGAGCAACTGTAAGACTCTTTCCTTTGTTGTGAACACTGTATCTATTAGTGAAACAGTGCTGACACCACTATTTAGCACTTCATCGTCATGATCTACAGAGAAGACTTCACTAAAGTAATTAGAGAGACACTCAGCTTTGGACAGATTGGACTCCGCCAGACTATCAGACCTCTCATCCGTCGCCAGTGAGGGGATTCCGCCTTTTCTTTTAGTCTCCCTTCTGACGAATGCGAACAGTCTTTAAGAACAATTTTGGCATTCCCTCACAAGCTGCTTCTCGTAGAACATTTGAGACCGTGTAATCAAAGTCTCGCAGAGATTAATGACTTTACAGTACTCAGTCTTAAATGTTTGCAGTCTAGTTTCTAGAAACAAGTACCATAAACGTTTCCTCCGCCTTAACAGTCTCTTAATGTCTTTATTAAACCACGGAGGGCGATGTGAGGATCGTCGTGGAGTCGAACATGGAATAAATGGCGTCGTTACCTCTTCAAATAGAGCTCTAAACCTATTCCATACATTCTCAATTGATGAGTCCTTGTCGCCGGTCCAATCCTCATTGACTGCGCAATCCCTTTTACTTGAAATGTCCGCCCCTCATACTTAACGTCTAGGGAGGCAGTGTCATAATCAAACTCATTAGTCCGAAAACCAAAAGTTGGTACTAGTTGGTCGCTGTTAGCTAATGGAGGGAAGTGTCGTAGATCCAGGATGTCTTCACATTGATGGGTTCAAACTAAATGTAATAACGATGGCTTGTGTTCAAAATCGTAACGTGTTGAACATGTTACGTTTTGAACTAAAGCAGATTCTAAGACCGTCAAAAGTAAGTCATTTTCGAAGGAACCACCTGGTGGTGAGACTTTTAGCTCCGTCCAGTTTATGTGTGGAGCATTCAGATCCCCAAATATTAGGCCTCTGTTACTTCTACTCCATTTACGTATATGGGTCATTACGACGTCATTTGCAAGGCAGGATGGACTACGGTAAATGACCCCGATAGTACAGAAACGATGCTTTGACTTCAGCTCGCAACTGGCCACTTCACAGGTCCCGAATTCATGTGCTTCAGAAGTGACCAACCATACGTGGACATAATCCCCAAAGGACAAAGACCCATGTGCATTTACACCTCTCCTTTCGAGTCTACGGACACTGAAATGCATCATCAGCAGAGGTAACCTCGAACCAGTCTGTCGAAAAATTCGAGAAGAGGCTAAACAGTTACGAAGTGACTGTAGCGTCACACACATCCTCAAAATCAATCGCCTTGGGTTCGACGGCTTTCAACATTGATGCTGACCTTGATGGTTTGGCTGGACTCACTAAGCTGAAGGCACCCGGTCAAGCAACCTCGCCATTCGGTACGCTGTCGTGTTACGTTGCATTGCTCGTATTCGACTCTCTAGCCAGTTAGTTGGAACGCATCGGTATTTTGGCATAACCATCCAAATATACTATTCCATCCGACTACGCTATCGTGTTCTTCCTTGGTCTCGTATTCGTGGGTATATAACAAGTTCGAATAATTAGTGATTGGTCTTTGCGTCTGTCAAGTTCGCACCAGGACAAATCCTAAATTGGTGAGCCCGACGTGATCAAATATCCCGACGTGATCACATATCCCGACCAATAACAAGTATTGAATTGGTGAGCCTGTTCCATTTTATATTTGTTTATTGTTTTCATTTCGATAACATTTATATATCCATTTACTACACTTTCTCATGTCCGACCACACTCCCAAGCTTATTCGTATTAAGCCGACCTCGAACACGATCCAACTCGTGCCATATTGGCCAGACAATGCAGAAACATGGTTTCTGTATGCCGAGGCCGATTTTCGAGAACAGGGTGTCTCAGATCCTCATCTCGATTTCTTGCTGTCATACGTTCACTACCGCGAGAATTAAACAGGTATGTTACAGCAAACATGTTTAATCCTGAAGTAAGTGACCCTTATGCACTTCTAAAGGCCGCACTCTTGAAGAAAAGCGATCTCACAGATCGCCAACGTCTAGACGAATTGCTTCGTAACATCGAGCTAGGCAGCCACTCAGCTACTGAAGTCCTCGCACGCATGCGAGAAGTAATCGGTGCACGAACATTTGACGATGGTTTCTTCCGAGAACTATTTCTCTCGAAACTACCACAACCGGTGCAAACCGTGTTGGTGACACTCCAGTCAGTCCCACTCGACGACCTGGCAGCCTCAGCAGATAAAATACTGGAGATATCCAGCAGACCCGTCTCCAACGTATATTCTATCTGCGACAAACCAGAGCGCCAGGATTCGGAGGTGACCAAGTTGTGCAACTCTGTGAAACGGTTGCTACGATCTCGAAGTCCTAGATCACGTAGCACTTCACAGAAACGCACCTTGGCGCATCGCAGCAAGTCGCGTGGTAGCCCTAAAACGAAACCCAACAGGGTGGAAAACCCTGAATGGTGCTGGTTTCATAACACTTACGGGGATGAAGCCAGAAAATGTCGTAAACCATGCCGTTTTAAGAAGGACCAAACTCGGGAAACGGTCACGCCGGCACGTGCTCACGGCAACCGTAGCCGGCGGAAAAAGCCGTTTGCTCTACGTCACCGACATTAAAACGAAAGTCCGCTACCTCGTCGACACCGGCGCAGAAGTTAGCGTTCTTCCAGCAACGACAAAGGAGCGTCATCTTGACCCATCCTTCAATCTTCAAGCAGCCAACGGCAAGGCAATCGCGACATTCGGGAGACGGTATGCCTACCTCAACTTAGGTTTACGCAAACCTATTCACTGGATTTTCCTCCTGGCAGACGTCTCTATGCCCATCATTGGCATAGATTTGCTGAACCATTACGATCTACTCGTAGATGCTCGCCGTCGACGACTGATAGATAACAACACAAAGTTATCTATTGGCGGCACCACCTATGTAGGTCCGAGTTTAGCCATCGTTAGGACTAAACAATCAGGCGACGCGTCCTACCAGGCAGTTCTGGAGAAATATCCAGAGTTACAACAACCGAAACACACTCTTCCGTGCATAACCAGCAATGTTATGCATCACGTCACAACCACAGGTCCACCTGTGGCATCCAAAGCTCGCCGTTTAGCCCCCGATAAGCTGCAAACGGCGAAAAATGAATTCGACCATATGCCCGAACTGGGCATTATCAGACCGTCGAACAGTCCTTGGGCATCGCCATTGCACATGGTTCCCAAAAAGGATAGCAACGACTGGCGTCCGACCGGTGATTACCGAAGGCTTAACGCCAAAACAACTCCGGACTGCTACCCTATACCCCACGTTTACGACTTGACCGCAACCTTATGCGGCATGAACATTTTCTCGAAAATCGACTTAGTCAAAGCGTACAACCAGATACCTATGGCAGCAGAAGATATCGCGAAAACAGCCATTATTACTCCTTTTGGCCTGTTTGAATTCCTGCGCATGCCTTTTGGTCTTCGGAATGCAGCACAAACATTCCAACGCTTTATGGACGACGTCTTCCGTGGTCTGAATTTTGTTCATGTCTACATCGATGACTGTCTAATTGCGAGTCCAGATAAGGAAACACACCTTAAACATTTGGACCTCGCATTCGAAAGACTCAAAAAACATGGCATCACAGTTAACTTACAGAAGTGTGAAATAGGAGTTGAATCACTCAGCTTCCTTGGGCATACCATTGACAACAAAGGTATACGCCCATTGAGAGATAAAGTGGCGGCTATCACAAACTATCCAGAGCCGACCACTGTGAAACATCTCCGCACTTTCAATGGCCTGGTAAGTTATTACCGAAGGTTTATCCCTAACTGTGCCTCTGTCATGAGACCACTCACAGATCTACTTCGAGGAACTGCGAAGTTCGTGTCTCTGGACAACGCGGCTAGACTTGCTTTCTCTAAAGTCAAGGAAGCCATTTCGAACGCAACCATGCTTATGCATCATGACCCCAATGCTCCTCTGAGTATTGCTGTTGATGCATCTGATTCAGCAATTGGAGCAGTTTTGCAACAGTTGACTGACAACCAGTGGCAACCGTTAGCCTTTTTCTCGAGGCGGCTGCAAGACGCGGAAACAAGATACAGTACATTTGGTAGGGAACTCCTAGCCATGTACTGTTCTGTACGCCATTTTCGACATTCTGTGGAAGGTCGTGATTTCATTATTTTCACAGACCACAAACCGTTAACGTTTTCCCTCAGCTCGGCGTCTGACAAATACTCCCCTCGTGAGTCGCGACAGCTGGATTACATTTCCCAGTTCACGTCAGACATCCGCCACATTTCTGGAGCAAACAACTCCGCAGCCGACGCACTATCTCGAATAGCTTCGATAAACTATATCGAGGGTATTGATCTCGTTGAACTAGCTCGGCGTCAAAAGGAAGACCTTGAGCTGCATCATGAGTTGTCGTCCACAACTCTCAAACTGCGACTTTGTCCTGTTGGATCAGACAAGGATGCAATTTTGTGCGATGTCTCTGCTGGTCAACCACGCCCACAACGTTTCTGCTGGCCTGGGATCAACAAAGACGTTAAGGAGTGGGCTCAATTGTGCTTAGCTTGTCAAAAGTGCAAAGTCACGCGACACAGGAAAAGCTCTTTAGGCTCTTGTCTAGCCCCAGACATGCGTTTTGACCACGTCCATATAGATATTGCAGGACCCCTACCAGAATCTAATGGATGTACCTACCTTTTCACTTGTGTTGATCGTTTGACACGATGGCCTGATGCAGTGCCTATTAAGGATATTACTACTGAAACAGTAGCTCGTGTTTTCGTCGAAAGGTGGATCGCAAACTTCGGATGTCCATCTTACGTCACAACCGACCGTGAGCGCCAATTTGAGTGTGGATTATTTCACGCTCTAACTGCACTTTTAGGTTGCAACCGGTTCCGAACGACAGCCTACCATCCACAAGCAAATGCCATGGTAGAGCGTTTCCATCGACAGCTGAAAGCTTCCCTTTCAGTTGCAAACATACCTCAGTGGACCGAGGCTCTGCCTATAGTCCTACTAGGTATTCGTAACGCCTTGAAAGTTGATGCTGGATGTACCCCTGCAGAACTCGTCTGTGGGACCACTCTTCGCCTACCAGGTGGGTTTGTTTCCCCTTCAACTTTCAAACATGTTTCCGACAAGGCATCCTACCTGACTAGGCTTACAAACGCAATGCGTTCAGTTAGGCCTTCTCCGATTAGACCGCAAACGACTGATGTTTTCGTCCACTCCAGTTTACAGAAAACATCACACGTGTTTGTTCGCCACGACGTCGTTTGTCGACCACTGGAACCACCCTACGACGGGCCGTTCAAAGTGATTAAGCGACACGAGAAATCCTACATAATTGAGCGAGACGGACGTGAAGATACTGTCAGTATCGACCGTTTGAAACCAGCTTATTTCGAAGGTAACCCCCTTATAAGTGATGTTTCAGATCGCTACATCCGACCGACGGATAACTCAATTATCGAAATTCTCGACGACGTAATTCACAGTTACAACAACCATCGGCGCAATAGAAAACACGACCAAGTCGAACCGCCAGGTTCCCGAAGTATCTGAAGTCATTTTCAACTTAGCGGTGTGTGTGCCAACCATACATTTTTTTCGAGGCACTATTTTTCCTATTTACCGGCAATGCACAAACGCTCGTACACTTTGCCTTTTTGTATCAAGTTCTATTACCATGTAATGAAACGTTAAAAAGACGGTGATGATAAGCATAAATTTTTATTTTTCTATATGTGTATGTATAAATAATTCCCATTTTTACGCAACGTTTTCGTGGTATTAAAGACTTTTATTTATATTCCAGGTGCAACGAGCACTGGACGGAACGTCGAAAGGAACAGATGACCGCGACCGACGTACAATTTCATTCATTGCATTTTATTTGTTTAATTGCCACGACACCCTAGAATAAGTTCAGACAACCAAGGGCCACTTCACTCAGTGAGCCCATCGGAAGAGTTTTACCAGTGGAGAAACCACTGGGTTTTTACTTCCGGCTAGTATCGTCTTAGAGTCCTCACGAACCCACTAGGGGGGAGTGATCTGTAGCGTCACACACTTCCCCAAAATCAATAGCCTACGGTTTGACGACTTTCGACATTAATGCTTACCATGACAGTTTAACTGGACTCGCTAAGCTGAAGGCACCCGGTCAAGCAACCTCGCCATTTGGTACGCTGTCGTGTTACGTTGCATTGCTCGTATTCGACTCTCTAGCCAGTTAGTTGGAACACATCGGTATTTTGGCACAACCATCCAAATATACTATTCCATCCGACTAGGCTATCGTGTTCTTCTTTGGTCTCGTATTCGTGGGTATATAACAAGTTCGAATAATTAGTGATTGGTCTTTGCGTCTGTCAAGTTCGCACCAGGACAAATCCTAAATGACTATCGGTTTATGTTAGTCTAGTTGAAACACTAACTAGACCGACGATATCAACTGCTAATATGCCGTTGCAACAATGTTAACTGTGTATCAATTCTCTTCCTTTTCCAATCATTTGAGCCCTTTTCACACCTTGCACTCTCTGTGAGTTAACCTAAATCACCTAGGTTCTATATACCTTAACACCTCTCGTCCTACTTGAGTATACGGAGATTTCTGCATCATTTCGCTTTTCTTTTTTTCTTTGAATACCCATTTCTCTTCCTGGTTTGTTTCTTCACCATCTCTAACAACCATTGTGAACAAATGTTTAGCTACTGGACATCTGAATTACCGAACTCAACTGTTTGGAAAGAGGAGGACACTTCACATTCATCTGGATTTTTGTATTTGCGCGTGGACTACCGACCATGTTTTCCCGGCAGCGGCTTAGAAAGAACCACACCAAGCGGGGTAAAGCGAGTGTCTTTTGGATCTTGCGTTCAGAGAGCTGGCATTATCAGTCTGAAGACTGCTGACCGTAAGACTAAGTCTACTTCAGATGGACGAAACATGAGTGAAGCGCTCTCAGTTCTGACGACGAAACCACGCAGGTGGTACTCAGTTGGCGACCCAGCCGCCAAGACGAGAATCGCACAGAATTGGATGCAAGTCCGTTCTGGGCTTCCCAGTGTCAAGGTGACTGGACCAGAATTCGGTAAACCTTGCGTACCGGGCTTTGAAAAATGAAGGGGAACTGGGCATAAACGGCACGCTAGGAAGCCAGTAACTGTGACCAAGCCAGCTATCATCAATCTACATAGCCAAGACAAAGCAGAGATCTTTTACAGGCCAGTAAGTCTCCACAGATTGGGAGCAACCGGAGACCCATAACCACGTATGCGTTTCGAACATAACCTTGGCAAGGTACAAAGTTTGATAAACCAGCTTTTGCCGGAAAACATGCCAGGAGTCGCCTACTCAAGATACAGAGGGTAGGAAGACAGGAAACAGTCATTACTGAAAATAAGTTTCGGCTACTTAAGGTCGTGTTCAAGTTAGTAGGTGAGAGGAATCAGATTCTGAATAATGCTCAGAAACTTCAAGGATCTTGAGTGTTCATGCGAAAGGATCTGGTTGTTGCTGACCGAATCAAACCGAGAAGCAGAGACACAACTAAAATCAAGAATAGCAGCTGGAGAGCAAGATCCGAAAGTAGTGGGGTTTTGTGTTGTGAGGTTTCGGCAACAAGTGATGCCGAAGCCTCTATGGACAGGACGGACACTCATTTAAGTAGTTTTATCTTCTGGTAGACAAATGCACGTAGTCTCTTAAGCAAGTAGACCGAGCTTATTAATGTGATAAGCAACGAAAGTCCTGTCATCATTGCTACCTCAAAAACTTGGTCCTTTTCTGGGATCAGTGACTGCGAAATACGCTCACGAGGATTCCTCCCTTTAAAAATTGTCAGGTTAGCACACAGAAGTGGTGGTGTCATCTCTACGCTAAGAATCACAACTGTAAAAGCCGTCGAAACATTCGCACATGAAAGCGGGGAATGTGAAATGCTGCGCTGCCGACTAAAATGCGAGGGATCAGGCGTCACGTATTCGTAACCTATCGAAGCCCTGATTGTGAAGCAACAGACCTGCTCCTGAGTAAGCTGACCCTCTGGACAGATGAATCCCGATATCTAGGTGTAAAAGACTTGAACGCACTATCAGTTGGCTGGGATAAACTAACAACATAAGCACCACGTAATTCGTTTGACCACAGATAAGCGGAAACACCAATTTCCCTGGCCCTCATACGGCACATTAGGACACCAACCAGATATGATCATCATCATGCTCAATGAGTTCTAGGCTTAGTATTCTCACACACAGACGATGTGTACTTCATCTGGCACCTAGCACCCCTTGGCAAAGTGATCACGATATGATCGTCTTCAGATTCACAGCAGACATCTTGTACCTGGCCGACGCCCCAGCTAGACCCAACATATGGGAGAAGAATGTGGAGGCTATCGACCTGGCAGCCTCTTTGCAGGACTGGCCACTCATTCCAGAAGTCTCGGTTGAAGGCGAATGGTGCTATTTTAAACAGTCACATGCAAGAGTGATCCAACCGTTCATTCCATGGACCATCCCGATGGGACGTTAACACATTTCTCCGTGGATAAACTACGAAACCTGAATCTTGCTGTGCCATTAGAAAAAGTGTTAGAGTCTTGTCACCCACCTCGGTACACCTGAAGTAGTGCAGCATTACAAAGAAGTTACCGATAGATGTATCGCTGCTATTTGCCGGTCCCAAATATGCTTTGAAACACGTCTTGCCCAGGCTGCATTGCAACATCTGAAGAAGATATTTTCTTATACAAATAAATAAATATTTTATTCTCAAATTAGGAGTTTAACATGAGGGAAACCAGTTTACAATCATCATCAAGTTGGTTATGGTGAAGAAATCTCCAGCAGTTGAGCTGTCCTGAATGACACAGCAGGTATCGTATCGGGGTCTATCATGAGCTTAAAAGTGACTACAGGCTATAAAAAGAACACAAAAATAGCACTTCACGGTACATACAGATTGTTTAAATTTTCGGTTGTCTCCACTCCCCTTTCTTTCTACACAGTATGAACTGTAGGAATAAGATCTGTCGTGGTATACCCATCCTAATCAGTGAGTCTGAAAATGACCGTTTGATTGTGGACGATAGTGAAAAAGCAGAAGCCATGGTTAGATGTTTTGCTGAGATCTTCACACAGGAATCCTCTGTGGACACTTACTCAACAGTAGAAGCATTGATACCCAGCAGAAAAAACTTTGTGGATGTCGATCGCAGTGATGTATTTCGGACTATAAGTACTCTCTATGTAGAAAAATCAACGGGATCAGAAGAACCGCACCCAAGGCTGCTCGGGGAGCTTGCACTCTATGTAGCCGGCCATTGAATACTATATCCAGACTGTCTCTTAATGAAGGCATTTCCTTATGACCGGAAGGATGCCACAAGGCAGATTCTAGACAGTTCCCCCCAAATTACAGACCGATAATTTTGACTAGTACTGCAGTGAAATCATAGAAAGAGTAATCAAGAAAGCAATCATAGCCCATCTAGAGAGCAACCCTCTACTGCCTCGTTCACAGCACAGTTTCCGTTGGAATTTCTTTTGCCTGGCCAGAAAAGTTGGGTTAAGCCTAAAAATGACAGGATACCTTTAGATATCATTTTCGTCGACTTTAGTAAGGCGTTCGACAAAGTACCTCATTCCAGGTTGAGCGCAAAACGAGGAAGTTTTAGAATCACCGGTAGTCTGTTCGCATGAAAAAGAGACTTTCTTGTTGTTAGGGGACGGAGTTAGGGTCGATTCTCAACTTTCCACTTGGAAGCCGGCAGAGAGTGGAGTGCTACCGGGCACAGTCCTGAGCCCCCTACTGTTTCTCCTATACGTAAATGAGCTGCAAAATATCACGAAACCCCCTATGGTTCTCTACGCTGATGATGCAAACATCTGGCGAGAAATTAGGAACGATGAGGATATACGTGCGCTTCAGGCAGACGTGAACAGCTTACTTACCTGGTCAGAGAGGTGGCTGATGTCTATCAATGCATGTAAATATGTAAGCACACACTTAGGCACACACACAGCAGCACCTACCATATTGATGGGATTCCTTTATCCTCAGCACTGACCCACAATGACCTAGGAAGCACAGCGAGCTATGACTTGAGAACCATGGCTCACTGTTGATTAGTAGCTGCTGGCAGTTTACTGGCTCTCTCTAATACACATCCTTAGTTAGGCCTAAATTAGAAGAGTGCACACAGGTGGCTAACTCCTGTCTGAACGGTGATGCACACCTTCTAAAAATAGCTCAGGGGTCAGCCACTCGCATGGTCCCTGTGATGACTGGCCCCACCTATGAAGACCGATTTAAAGAGCTGAACCTATTCACTTTGTCCTACCGCAGATAGAGAGGAGAACTTATCATGCCATACAGGATTCTAAGAAGTGACTTTAGACCTGACCTGTCTTCTTTTTTACTTTCTACCAGGTCGGAACACCTCATAGAACATAGTAGGAGACTACAAAAGCAAAGAACGAACACAGTCTCCACAGGGTACTAGTTCTCGCGTCGAGTAATCAACGCCTGGAACCGACTCCCAGAAGAAGTGGTGTCCGCATCATCAATTGACCCGTTCAAATGATGACTGGACAAGCACGGAAATCAACTGCAAAAGGACTAATATGTGATCCCAACCTCCTACCCTCAAATGACAAATCTGAATCTGAACCATAGTTCCAGGAGAACTAACCAATACTCAAACCTCCGGTTCTTTATACAGCAGTTATAGTAGTCTAGTGTCTGGATCTACTGCATTGGAGTCCATCAAAGACCTGAAAGTGCTCCGCAAAACCAGGAAGCGAGCCCGAACATATCAACTGGTTCCCATAAGCTAGGAAAACGGGTATTGGATATTGAACAGGTGACCCTGAGCTGTGTTTGAAAGATAAAATGTAAAGTATAAATGTTACTTTCATTTGAGCTTCTTCGTTTTGGGGAAGTATTTCTCTTGCCTTCGAACATTGTATGTAAGTCCAGTTATAATAGTTTGAGCATTTGGTTGGTATTTGGTACTGCCTTTGTTTTCTGAGAATGTTTTCCTGGGAGTCCAACGGGTATGAATATACAAATAACTTCACATTACTTGTCTGCTTACCCAACATCTGTAGCTTTTGTTATTCAGGAACAGCGAAGGGTATCCTCAGTAGTATATTGAGTTTGTAGCTCGTATTTTTTGCTAGTGGTTATAGCTATAGCCACTAGGCACTGCCTAGGCAGCGCCTAAACATTAGATTAGTTCGTTTGCCTTCTAGTTGTCGTATTAATGTGTTGACATTGTTTAATGGTGCGCTACTGCTTTGTTTCAGTATATCATATCATGCTGTCATGTAGCATGGGGTCAAACGTGAGAGAGGGCATGAGTTCTGTATCACTTTGCCCCTAGAGTTCGCTCATTGAGCAATAAAGCCAAAAAGCGTAAATCTACTATTCAGCAAGCACGAATAATTCACTAGTGCCTATGACGAATGATAATCGGTGGGTTAAAAATAAGCCACAAGAAGAAAAGAAAGTCCTCGAATCGATATTGGGAAAAGAGTGGTCGGTTTCGGATGTGTGTAAAGTTTAACCCAAATTCGACTAAACGAAACGAAGTAAAAGTCAATATCGAAAGAAATGCAACCCAAAATGTTCGGATCAATCATTTCAAGTAGCACTGTCAGTGTGCAACCGGTCAGCTTTAAGGCAGAGATAACGAAATCGAAGTGTGTTAAATTATGCTGTATGTTTACATGCAATATTTTTGGGAAAACTACCGTGTGTTTAAGAGGTGGGGTGCAACATTGTCTCACTACTGTACGCAAAGCATTCTTACGATATTTCTGGCAAACAAGTCACTGTCGTCTTTTCTGCAGCAAACCAGGTGGTACTTCCTTAGTCAAACCCCATCCCCCGCAATGTATTTGTACATATGCTCACGTGTGGCTTAAATCGCTTGGTAATATGCTTATCATATCTGAGCATATTCTTTTTATTAACAACAATAACATTAGCGTGCTACTCCTCGTTTTGTGTGGGAAACGCCTCAGTGATGTCACTGATCTAATCAACAGTACAACTTCACCTTTGGACTCCCATAATAGTGTATTAATTTACACTGTAACGGCAAGTGCTTTTTGTCTCATTAATATCCAGGTAATCTTTGTGGTATAATAAGAACTCATATGTGTTAGTGCTCCATCAACATAGCTCGTTGGGTCCATGTGACATGTAAGCGCAGCCACTGCGTCAAGATACCAGCTATCAGATGGGTTCACCATGATAACCAGCGGGAAATGACAAGCATCTACAATTGGTAAATGGTGCTTATTGAAGAAGAAATGGCTGTTATGGCTCAATACCTTAGTGAATCACGCTTTGGTGTTTGAAGCGATGGCTGCTAGGTTTGAGTCCGGATGGGAACGCCATCACACACTTAGATGCGGGTGAATCTAACTGACGAGTTCTAAATACGAGAAAACGAGCGTCATGGAATCCACTGCTAGCTACCAGCGAGCAAATAACATGTAAATGAAACGAGGTAATATTGGGCGTTCTCTCAAGGAACCCATATTTCAAGAGAGACCGATAAATTAGATGAAGTAAACTAATCAACAAGAAATTGCAAGGAGGGTTTTCGTTTAGTTGTAGATACTACGTGAGTGTCCGTTGCTTGTCATAACAGTCGCTAAAAATCTGACGGTTTGCAGAGAAAAATACACCTGTCATGTGTTAGGTACGATGTAAAGTAATTAGATATTCGTTCTCCTTTTTGAATATTAAATAAGAAATTTATTTCACCTAACCGTGTCTATTTTCCCACTAGTGTAGTCATTTGTACTGGTAAATCGCCTGTTGCTTAATAGTCAACAGATAAATATTTTGCGTTACAGGCCCAACATGAACTCTTTAAAGATGGAAAATGGTCATTCTATTCCTATTATTGGCCTGGGCACATGGAACGTAAGCTAGGAACATTCTTCAGTAATATTCCTTCTAGAGTCCACCAGGTGAAGTTGGTGCAGCTGTGAAGAAAGCCCTTGAAGCTGGCTATCGTCATATTGACTGTGCTTATCTTTATAACAACGAAGCAGAGATAGGTAAAGCATTGGAAGATGCAATGAAGGAACTCAGTTTGAAAAGGGAAGATATTTTCATAACTTCCAAGGTAATTCATATGATTTTAGTTAATTTCGTAGTTGTGGAACACATTTTTCCGCCCGGAGCATGTGAGAAAGGCGTGTGAAAATACGTTGAAGAACTTACGTTTAGACTACTTGGATTTGTATTTGATCCATTGGCCTGTTCCGTTGCAAGTAAGGCTGACATAGTACTATTCTAGTTGTCTGGATAGCATGGAAGATCTTCTTTCCCACTGGTCCAGATGGCCGACTTTGTTTGGATGATGTCCCTCACGAAGAAACATGGAAGGTTTGTTCATTGTTTGAATTTTAATTTGAACTTTTGCTAAGTTTTACTGGTTTCTTATAATACTGAGTTGTCTGTGTTGGTTAAATTTGAGACGCTATTCTGTTTTGTGGTGTTTTGGTTTCCAAGTCCTTTGTAGTTTATACCAAGTCAAGATTTAAAAATAAATAAAACTATTCAGGATTTAAACTGTTAGTCATTATGCACTAGTTGTGGTTGTGGAAAAATATCTAATGTATTTGTGCTTGTCATTTAGACTGTTTAACTCCCAGGGTTACTAATTTCTGATATTTAGTGTTGCTTCATCTATCAGTATAGGACCAGGCATCACTGCGTAACGGTCCGAGTTGCCACAGCTCATATCACTACATCAAGGAAGAGGCCTTGAAGTGGAAGGTGAAGAAAAGAAAATTCAGTCAAAGAAATATAAAGTACTAAAAGAAAGAAGGGAAGAATAAGAAAATGGTGAGATTCGGTATGGTGTCGTTAAGATGAGGATAATGTGTGTATACATGTGCGCCAATGACATCGGTTCTGAGCCATATCCCCTAGATTCAGTCTCCAACCACTAATTTCTCTTGTTCCACGGACCCCAATCACCCAGTCTACATCACCCCACATGGCTCAAACCAACAGTCAGAGACTTCATACATTGATGCCATATTTTAGTCTGGCATCGAGCCTCGAACCATTTTCCAGCCTGAACCTACTTCGGCCAACATTGTGTGATGACGCAGACGGCGACTTGGCATACATAACGTGTCCCAACCATCTCAGTCGATGAAGGTTCACAACCATGTCAACTGACTTATCTCTTCTCCCTAGAACTCTACACCTGAGTCTGACTTCTGTGTTACTCATGTGGTGACACCACGGAATACGGCCTATACTACGAGGGCAACGGTTGTCAGACACCTGAAGCCAGCTTTCTTATATCTTCCACCTTCCATGGCCATGTTTCACAGCCATATAGTAGAACAGACTGGAGTGTTGTGCAGTACACGTGACCCTTAATAGACAAACGGATATCACGGTGGCACCATAGGTGGCGTAAGTTGGCGAAAGCCAATCGAGCCTTTTGTATCGGTGCAGAGATTTCATCGGCCACTGAGCTAGCCACCAGGGCAGGGCTGATCCTACTTCCCAGGTAGATGAAGTGGTCGACACACTCAACCACTACACTCCCTACTGTTAGCCGAGGCACCGTTGAAGACCAATCCTGGAGTAACAATTTGCATTTGGTGATGGTGATGGTGGTGAGAAACGCATCCCAAACATTCTCAATTTGCCACTCAGTGTCCAGAAGACTCTGCATCTTGTCAGCTTCTTCACTCAACAGGACTTTGTCATGTGCATATTCTAGGTCTAACGAAAGTTCTCCTGCGATTAGGTCAACCTCTGTGTAATTAGGTGACGAGAGGGAGACCTCCATAAGAAAATGTATGATAAAATTGGATAGGAATAGAGAGAGTGGGCATCGTTGACGGACACCACTCGATGAGCACAGCTCCCTGGATATCTCACTATAGGCTCTAAAAAAGCACACAAGTTTTCGAGTAGAGAGCCTTCAATAAGGCGACGTACTTGCTCAGCACGTCTTTCAGTGAGACATCGTCATAAGACTTCTCGATCAACGGAGTCGAATGCCGCTGCCTTCAGATCGAGAAATACAGCCATTGTTGGGCGTCGGTAAGCATGTCTGTTTCAAAACCTGGTGCAGTGTGAATATTTGGTTGATATACCCATGGCTAGTTCCTTTGTGGTTATCACAAGAGTACTTCTCTCCTTTCTTGAAGACTGAAAGAATCAGCGATTCAGACCAGTCAGAGGGGATCGTATTTAATTCCATATACTGGTTATCACCCCCGTTAACCTGACTAAGAGCACCTTACCGCCATCCTTGTATACTTAAGGAGTTAGTACGTCTGGTCCTGCCGCCCTTCCTCGTCTCAGGTTACCTACAGCTTTCTCGACTTCAAGTGTTGGGGGGCATTTCTCAATGTTCCATTCAGGATCTAACTGGATAGCAGGCAACGCAATGGTAGCTGGAGGCCAGTTAAACTGTTCCTGGAAGTGTTTTGCCCATCGTTTGAGTCGTCTCCTCTGCGAGTAAATCGCAAAACCTTCCTTCTCCTCCATAGCCTCACTAACCATTGCTTACCTTTTCCCCTTAGTTTCCTTAAGAAGTCTAAATAATTGTCTGCTGTTATTAATCGCCGCCGCCTTTTCGATATCTCTTTAGCCTTCGCTGCCCATCACTGTTCGTGGTTGTTGCGTAGACTTTTTCTCACTCTACTTTTAAGTTGTGCTGTCTCTTCATTGTATTCAGAGCTTGCTGGCAGGGATGCGTTCACGTGCATCCATTAGTTTGGAAGAAGCTGCTGATATCCATTGGCTCTTTTTAGCCACTCTTTTGGAGTTGGCTACTATCTTCGGTTCTGCTTTTAGAGCAGACTGAAGAAAGCACCAAGCTTCTTCTGGACGATTGACGGCGTTCTGTAGCTTGCTGCCTCACTCAGTCCCGACCGATAGCTGCTACCTTGACGTGGTGGTCGGGCTTGCATATCACAATGACCCAACGAGCTATGCTGGTGGAACGCTTGCTCCCTCGAGGTCCTACCATACCAGAAAGGTCTGTTGGGTAGTGGTTAGACGAAAAGCAGTTACCGTTATAGTGTAAATTGCTACACTATGATGGGGGTCTGAGGGCGAAGTCGTACTGCTGCTAGCTGGATGGGGTGTGACAGCAGTAAGGTGTTTCCCTTGGATGACCAGCAGTGCCAAGCTGATGCTGCCTTCTCAGTGGAAGGGGGGGTTAGAAAAGGTCGGCCCCAAAAATAACACACTCCACCACGCCCCACGGTCTGCCGGGCCGGCGGTGTTGGTTCACTTGTCGTTTCCTTTCGCTCATCCGGCCCCAAAAATACAAAAATTCAAAATAATCATACTCAAAAGGCTGGGTGTGACAGGCCTCAAGCAGATGTCCGATGGGCTCTGCGGTCACACAAATCTCTTTCAGGTACCTTAAGAAGAAATAGCCTTCCACGGTGTGGGCAGCCGGGAAGTGTCAACCGCCCTCACAACTCTGTCAGCACCCAAGTTTCTTCTGACTGCTATCCTCCTCCTCCATCATTACCTTCTAATCTTCCTTCACGTCTCTTAATTAATGATGCTGCATCATCTTCAATTTCTCCTACCTCTGCAGCCTTCGACAACGATCTGAGTCCACAGAACAGCATCCCTGGTCTCCTTAAACCACGCTCCAAATTACATATTGGAGCCTTCAATGTCCGCACCCTCCGTCAAATTGGCCAACAGGCTTCGTTGGCAAAGACTCTAGCAACTCGGGCATGGATGTGTGCTGTGTTTGTGAGACACGCATACAGGACCCAAGTGTGGTTATTCACCTGACCTCTCCTGACCAATCTGGTGAATCTGCAAAATTCACCCTTCGAGTTTCTGGAGATTCGATAGCTAGCTCTCGTGGTCTTGCAGGTGTAGGTATAGCATTAAGCACCAGGGCAGAAAACTCACTACTAGACTGGATCCCAGTTGATAGTCGCCTCTGCGCTATGAGGCTGAACGGCACAGTGAGAACTAAAAGGAATAGTGAGACTCGCCGTTGTCTCTTTGTAATCTCTGCTTACGCACCCACTGACTGTAGTTCGGATGAAGTGAAGGACGAGTTCTACCATAAACTGTCTAACCTCCTCTCGAAAGCCAAACGTTCGGACGTAGTGGTTGTTGCAGGTGACCTCAACGCACAGGTGGGTAGACTGAGTGAGGCAGAAAGGCACTTAGGTGGCACTTTCGGAATCCCAGCTGAACGTACAGATAACGGTGATCGCCTATTACAACTATGCTCAGATAACCGCCTATTTTTAGCCAGCACAAATTTCAGACATAAAGAAAGGCACTGTCTGACCTGGCGTCCACCGAGCTCGACTCAGCGATGGACACAGATAGACCACATTGCTATTAGTCATCGCTGGAGAGGATCGGTGGAAGACTGCCGCTCCTTCTGGAGTACGTGTTTGGACAGCGATCATGCGTTGGTCCGAGCACGTATATGCCTGCGTCTCAATGGACGTAGAAAAAATTTGGCAACAAAACCACTACGAGTTCTGCTGGACAACGAAAACACCAAAGCCGTGTTCAGTGAGAAGTTGGCTAGGCAGTTATCGGAACAAAAGACTGTCACTCATCCAGAAGAAGCTTGGTGCCATCTTCAGTCTACTGTAAAAGCAGCACTGGAGACTGTAGCCGACTCCAAGATAATGGCTAAAAAGAGCCAGTGGATATCAGCAGCTTCTTCCAAACTAATGGATGCACGTGAATGCATCCCTGCAGGCTCTGAGTACAATGAAGAGCGAGCGCAACTTAAAAATAAACTGACGAAAAGTCTGCGCAACGATCGTGAACAGTGGTGGGCAGCAAAGGCTAAAGAGATGGAAAAGGCAGCGGCGATCGGTAACAGTAGACAGTTATTTAGACTTATTAAGGAGACTGGGGGGAAATGGTCAACAACAGTTAGTGAGGTTATAGCGGAGAAGGACGGATCGGCGATTCACTCGCAGGGAAGGCGACTGGGACGATGGGCAGAACACTTTGAGGAACAGTTTAACTGGCCTCCAGCCACCATTGCGCTGCCCGCTATCCAGTCGGACCCTGAATGGGACATAGAGACAGGTCCCCCAACACTAGAAGAAGTTGAGAAAGCGGTAGGTAGCCTGAAACGGGGAAGGGCAGCAGGACCAGACGGACTACCTGCTGAGGTATACAAGAATGGTGGTAGAGTTCTCTTAGTCAGGCTAACGGAAGTGTTAGCCAGTATATGGGAATCAAATACGATCCCCTCCGACTGGTCTAAGTCACTGATCATCCCAGTCTTCAAGAAAGGCGAGAAGTCCTCTTGTGATAACCACAGAGGAATCAGCCTGACAAACATAGTGTCTAAGATCCTAAGTTCTATAATTCTCCGACGCCTGAGTGGAGCTCGGGAACAGCAAGCCCGAGAAAACCAGGCAGGCTTTAGACCTGGCCGTGGATGTATCGACCAAATATTCACACTGCGCCAGGTCCTGGAACATAGGCATGCTTACAGACGCCCGACAATAGCTGTATTTCTCGACCTGAAGGCGGCATTTGACTCCGTTGATCGAGAAGTCTTATGGCAGTGTCTGTCACTGAAAGGCGTGCCTAGTAAGTACATCACCTTATTGAAAGCTCTCTACTCGAACACTTGTGGGCATGTTAGAGCCTATGGTGAGTTGTCCAGGGAGCTATACTCATCAAGTGGTGTCCGTCAAGGATGCCCACTATCCCCATTCTTATTTAATTTTATCATAGATATTCTTATGGAGGTTTCCCTCTCGTCACCTAATTACAAAGACGTTGACCGGATCACAGGTGAATTTTCCTTAGATCTAGAATATGCAGATGACATAGTCCTGTTAGGTGAAGACGCTGACAAGATGCAGAGTCTTCTGAACACTTTGAGTGGGAATTTGAGAATGTTTGGGATGCGATTTTCACCACCCAAATGCAAATTTTTGCTCCAGGACTGGTCTTCAGCGGTACCGCGGTTAACAATAGAGAGTGAAGTGGTTGAGTGTGTTGACCACTTCACTTACCTGGGAAGTAGGATCAACCCTGGTGGGTTAGTTGCCGATGAGATTTCTGCACGGATACAAAAGGCTCGATTGGCTTTTGCCAATTTGCGCCACCTATGGCGCCGCCGTGATATTCGTTTGTCTATTAAGGGTCGCGTGTACTGCACAGCAGTCCGCTCTGTTCTACTGTATGGCTGTGAAACATGGCCATTGAAAGTGGAAGACATGAGAAGGTTACAGGTATTTGACCACCGTTGCCTTCGTAGTATAGGACGTATTCCGTGGTGTCACCATGTGAGTAATGCAGAAGTTAGGTGTAGAGTTTTAGGGAGAAGAGGTAAGTCAGTCGACGAGGTTGTGAACCTTCATCGACTGAGATGGTTGGGACACGTACTACGTATGCCTAGTCACCGATTGCCTCGTCACACAATGTTGGCTGAGGTGGGTTCAGGCTGGAAAAAGGCCCGAGGTGGCCAGACTAAAACATGGCACCAATGTATGAAGTCTCTGACTGTTGGTTTAAGCCATGTAGGACGATGCAGACTAGGTGGTTGGGGTCCACGGGACAAGAGGAACCAGTGGTTGGAGACCCTAGGTGATATGGCTCAGAACCGAAGTCAGTGGCGCAGATGTATACACACATTATCCTCATCTTAACAACGCTATACCGAATCTCACTATTTTGTCACTCCTCTTTCCTTTCTTCTCGTACTTTATATTTCTTTTGACTGCATTCACTTATCTTCATCCTTCACCTCACTACCTTTTTACTTGATGTGCTGATATGAGGTGTGGCAACTCGGACCGTTACGCAGTAATGCCTGGTCCTATGTTGATAATGATGATGATGATGATGCCTCACTCAGTCTACCCACCTGTGCATTGAAGTCACCTGCGACAACCATGTGGGTCTGAACATTTGGCTTTCGAGAGGAGGCTAGACAGTTTTCGGTAGAACTCGTCCTTCACTTCATCTGCACTGCAGTCAGTGGGTGCGTAAGTACAGATTACTGAGAGAAAATGGCAAGTCTCACTATTGCTTTTAGTTCTCATCGTGCCGTTCAGCCGGACATCGCAGAGGCGACTATCTACTGGGATCCAGTCTGTTAGTGAGTTTCCTGGCCTAGTGCGTAATGCTATGCCTACACCTGCAAGACTGCGAGAGCTAGCGATGGAATCTCTAAAAACTGGAAGGGTAGATTTTGCGGATTCATCAGACTGTTCAGGAGAGGTTAGGTGAATAACCGCACTTGGGTCCTGTATGCGTGTCTCACAAACACAGCACACATCCATGGTCCGATTTACTATAGTCTTTGACAATGAAGCCTGTTGACCAATTTGATGTAGCGTGGTGACATTGAAGGCGCGATAAGTAATTTTGAACTTATGTTAAGGAGACCAGGGATGCTGTTCTGTGGATTCAGATCGTTGTCGAAGGCTGCAGAGCTAGGAGAAATTGAAGATGTTGTAGTATCATTAGTTGAAAGACGTGAAGAAAGATTAGAAGGTAATGATGTGGCAGGTTGCTAACTTCCTTTTGTATGCGGGTTAAGATTACGTGGACACTCAGTTCGAATTCAGTGTCATTTATGAACATTACAATGATATGACAATATTTGTCTTCACTATTAGATGTCTAATATTAATTAGCTGACATTGTAGTTGGGGAATATTAGTTTACTATATGCAGATGATAATTTACTCGTATGTGTTCTTAGAAATGCGTAGTCCAGATAAAGTTTAGAGGCGACCAGACATCAATCGATGGAGTCTTTAATTGTTGGTCTGAGTGGCGTAACGAAATTCAGACTTCTTGTTTGGGCTCCACTTAACAACCGAATCTAGTGTTTGAGGACATTAGATGATAAGGCCTAGAATCAATGTCAGTGGTGTAGATAGATCCATACGTCATCGTCTTAATCGTCTTACCGGATTTCATCATCGTTTTGTTGCTTATCATCTCTTTTTAGAACTGTTTATTTCTTGATTTAAGGGTAGAACTTAAGCATTCTAACAGAGTATAATTGCATCATGGTTCTCTTTTTATTTTGCATCACAATGAAAAAGAGCTTCCATCGTTTGAATTCTCGCTTTTCTTCTTCACTGTCTTTCATCTTGGCTCCTCGTGGCTTTGTGTTAGTGTGTTACAACGAGAACCGTTACACAGACAGACAGATCGACGTACAAAATCAACATAGAACCTGGTACACAAGTGCATTGCTTTAAGTTGCCACATTTCACAGTAAATTCACTTCACAAGTGAATAGAAAAGAAGTGATATCAAAGTAGACAAGGTTGTGTTAGCGAATATGAAACTTGAAGATAAAGGTTAGTGCAAAATTTTATCTTTAAAAAACGTCAAGGAATGTGAATACATCTGCACTAGTGACATTCTCATTCATGTCACTATGGGTCCTCAATCACAGGAATGTCAATGTTTATGCTAACCGGCATCCAATACTTCAGCGACACAAACAATGTTGTTTCAACCCAGATTTCAAAGTAATCATAATTTTAATACGTATCTTCGCATATTACTCTGCTTTATCCAAGGAAATGGAGAAGCTGGTGGACGAAGGTTTAACAAAATCTATTGGACTGTCAAATTTCAATAAGCGACAAATTGAAAGTATTCTGAAACATTGTCGTATTAAACCAGTGAATTTACAAATTGAAATTCATGCAAATTTCCCTAACACTAAATTAGTTGAATATGCACAGTCGATTGGACTAACTGTGACTGCATATGCACCATTGGGTTCACCTGCTGGTATACCGTGTCATATTTTTCCTCCTACAAATTCACACGATAGTCACATTTGGTGCCGTTGAATCTTGTTTTTATCTGCCGATCTTTGTTATAAAGGTTGAAATTATTCATTCTTGTCTGCCCTGTTTATGCAATCTGTAATGTTTGTCCAACCGTAATTAGTCCCCTGAAATTAAGACTATGTCTTGTGGGTTAGCCACCGACTCGTCGTAGTTGGGTCAGTGACTACTTTCTCTCGAGCCGGCCGATAACTGCTGTCTTGTCGTGGTGGGTCGGGATTGTATGCCACAGTTATCCAAGGAGCTACAATGGCTGGGATGCTTGTTTTCTCGAGTTTCCACCATACCAGAAAAGTCTATTGGATAGTGGTAAGACGAAAAGCAGTCACCATTATAGTGCTTTCAACGTCCGAACTCTATGCCAAACGAGACAACAAGCATCGTTCGACAGAACTCTGGAATCTCGAGATATGGATGTATCCTGTGTTTCTGAGACAGTATACAAAACCGAGTGTGGTTATTAAGTTGACATAACCTGAGCAGTGGTATAAATCTTCAAAATTCACGTAATGAGTATCCATAGGCCCCGTGGTTAGCTCTTGTGAACTCGCTGGTGTAGTCATGACATTGAGCTGTAAGGCAGAAGGTGCGCTTCTCGAATAGATACCAGTCAATAGCCGTCTGTTTGCTGTCCGACTGAATGGGTCTGTAAGAACCAGGAAAGATCTTGAGACCAACCAATGCCTATTTACAATCTCCACCCACGCACCAACCGACTACAATTCTGATGATGCAAAGAATGAATTTGACTAATATTGTGTCTTAGGATTCATAGTTGTCTGACGCCTAACTGGAGCTTGAGAATAGCAGGCAGGTTTAAGACCAGAACGAGAGTGCATCGGTCAGATTTTCTTCCTCCGCCAGGTCCTGAAACAAACATGCTGGCCAACAGCTGATACTTGCCATGTTTGTTGACCTGAAGATGGCATTTGACTCTTTTGACTGTGAGGTGTTGTGTCGGTGTCTTGCTGTGAAGGGAGTGTTGAGCAAGTATATAGCGCTTATCACAGCTCTGTACCGGAATGCACACAGCCGTGTAAAGGCCTGTGGAGAGTTGTCGATTCTGACGACACTTAATGATGTCCACTGTCTCCATTCCTATTGAATTTTGTGATAGACGTACTAGCGGACACAACCTTAAGTACATCTGAATTCACACGGATTGATCTACTCCCTGGAGGCCATCTGGTTGAATTAGAGTTTTCAGATTATATTGTCCTGCAAATTGAAGACGCTGACAAAATGCTGGGTCTTATGGACACGTTGAGCAGAAATCTGAGTATGATTGCATGCGTTTCACACCTGTCAAATGCAAAATGATGCTTTAGGACTGGTCTGTAACCACTCCCAGTTTAATGATAGTTATTAAGGTGGTGAAATGTATCAACCACTCCACTTGGGGTGTTGCATCAGTCTAGCGGCTGACGAAATCTCAACTCGGATACAAAAGCCCGTTTGGCATTTGCCTGCGTATTTTGTGGCACAAATTGACGAGATATCCGACTATCAATCAAAGGACGAGAATATCGCTCTGCAGTTCTTCTTTCTGTCCGCTTTCACGGCTATGAGACATATCTGTTTAAAGTAGAAGATACGAAGCGATTACAGGTTTCATCACAGGTTTCTTCGTAGTATTGCTCGTGTTTGGTGGAATCACCGTGTGAGTAGTGTGGAGATTTGGGGAAGGTTACTAGACAAGACAGCTGGGTCGATTGATAGGATTGTGAGCCATAGTCGACTGAGGTGACTTGGGCATGTACTGTGCATGCTGACCCACAGCCGCCTTCATCGATGTGCTATGCTAGGTGGAGCTGGATTAGGTTGGAAGGGGGTTCTGGGTAGCCTACCAGGATGTGATATCAGTGTGTATAGTCTCAGATTGTCGGTCGGAGCCGTGTAGTGAGGAGTAGATAACTGCTGGGCTCCTCGAAATCGTAGAAAGCAGTGGTTAGAGACGGTCGGTGAAATTTCGAATGGCATTCACAGTGGCGCTGTTTTTGATGTCTTCTAAAGCTTGAATATTTTTACTAAATTTGAATTTCAAATTCCTTCTTCTTTCAACCACTTTTGTCTTCTTTAATATGGGTCTTTTTCCTCTCCTTTTTTCTTTGCATGAAGTGTGGCAAGTTGAAGTTGTGCACTTCTGTGGGAGTTTTCCTTTGATTTTTATTGTCTGCCTTTCAGGTCAGGTGACTTGTTAGACTGAGGCAACTCACCATTTCTGTGAAATACGCTTATGAGCTGAACGTCGCAAAGCTCGTCATTATAACCCTTTTAATAAAGCGTCTTGTAAGTATCATCTTCGCTATTGCTATTCACGTGATTGATCGAACGCACCTGTATAATTGCTGATAGGTTCTTATTGTGGATTTTGGGCCACATCTCTTGCTTGAGAAAGCTGTGACTACCTTAACTAAAAGTTTGAACATGATATGGATTTCCAAGTCAGAAAACAGACTTGGATTTACGTAATATGTGTATTAATCTCAGTGTGTTTGAAGTTGGAAGTTTGATCCGAGCTTGTTCAGGAAAATCATCTCGTAAAGAAGAATGGTAATCTAAGACTGAATGTATTTATCAAAAAGCTGAGTTGTGGTCCTTTTCGGATAGGCACTGAGCTAGCTTTCAAACAATGAATGGTGAGTCCACATCTCGCTCCACCTAATTAGGCCTGGGCAGCAGTTTAGTATAATACAACTTTGCGCAGTAATTGTTGCTCGTATCCGTGTATATAAACATTTGCCAGATAGGTAGGTGAGCTATGCTGCAATCTTAGATTGTTAAACGACAAATCTACATATGAGCTACGATACCTTTTTCTCTTGAAAGCTATCGTTTAATTGTGCTTATTTTGGTTTGTAGAGGGAGAAGTAATCTGCTTACGGAACCGTGGGTTGTGTCAATCGCTGAACATCACAAAAAGACTCCGGCTCAAGTTCTCCTGCGTTATTTAGTGCAAAGAAACCTTATAGTTGTGCCTAAATCTGTAACAGCCAAGCGAATAGAAGAAAACTTCCAGGTATGCTAATGTTGCATTGGCTTAGTTCTTCTCGTGATAAATTAATTGTGCCTACTCCATAATTTTTGCACACATCTACGCTAAATTTGCTCTTTTGAGTATATTAATTAAAAGACGTCAGTGTAGTGACTGAAATCAATCACTTTATTGGTGTTCACGGGGAGTGTGTAAAAATTGAAGTCATTGTGATTAGTAGCATAATGACTTACTTGTCTTGGGGTTTCGAGGATTATTACGATTGCAGTGGATTTGAGCAATCATGAAGAGAACTATTGACAACAAAAGTTATGGACAATTTTCCTGATAGTCTGTTGGCTTTTCAATAGTCATCATCGGTTGTTGAAGCCTATGTTGTTCATTGACGAAACGCTTGACTTTTAAGCAACGTTTGTCCTTGGTTCAAATCTCGGTCTCCCCTGTTTGACCTGGAGAACACTAGTTCGCTTAGCCTTTGCACAATAAGTGTGACTTGTCGCGTGGTATATATGAATTTTTTGAGTTGAGTTGCATTCAATGTATAAGTATACCTCTCTAGACTTTTCCAGGATAGTGATGTTATTATGGCATATCCATCTGGTTATTGTTTGATTGCAGAGTAATTTACAAGTAGAATTATTCTGTAGCATTTTTTGTGTGAATACTTTCGGAAGGGGATTGTGCAACGAAAACGCTTATTTCTCAGGATGACGTGGGGTTGTTTGTCAGATTCACATTTAATATTTCAGTGTTCCATTAGAATAGCTGAACTGCGTCAAGTTGACTGAGGATGTTTCTCTTTGTAGTTGAATATTGGACTCGGCGTCGTATTTTCCATCAACTTTGGTTATCATAATCCATAATTGTACATGATCTAGAGAGTACTTAATGATGCGTTGAGTAGCTTTTCGCATTTCTTGGTTGTGTGTGAATTCTCGTACCTTTGGTGGAGACATGCTATGTGAAAGTGCAGTGTACTACATGAAATTGACTGAGGGATGAAAATAGGTTGGGGTTTGACTATGTGTTGTGATTGTTTCGTGTAGCGCTTCAGATTCATGTTATTTTTTCGTTTTCTGTAGATATTCGATTTCAAATTATCAAATGAAGAAATGCATCAATTAAATACAAAAGGCTTGAATAAGCGTCAGTTCGAATTACAGCAGTGAGTTTTTTTCATGTCATGTATTGTACACCCAGTTAAGTGATTTATTTGACATCATCATATCTACACGACTGACAACTGGGTTGGTGAAGTCATTGGTTTCTGAATGCAGCAGTTTTAAGTGATACAGCATTTGTTTGAAACGAAACTCTTCTCAAGTTAAAATCGATAGGATAATTTTTAAAATGAATAATTGTGTTCGATGACAGTCGACTTTTAACCTCAACTTCATTGACTTTCAAAAGGCCTCAGACAGAGTCGACCGAAAAGTAATTTGGCAGCTGCTTCAACACAACTGTTTTAGTGCCACAAATCTCTATCTACCTCATTCAACAGCTATATGCTATATGATGCTACATCTCAAGTGATTCACAATGGAAAGCTCAGTGACGCCTTTGAAGTGAAGACAAACAGGAGTAAGACAAGGTTGCTGCCTACTATCACCGATGACCTACCTCATTGTGGTCGACTTGACTTGACTGGATCATTCCATATCAGATTTGCTTATTTAATTTGTTGTTCATAATCATATGAGCAATAATTTACGCTCGAAACGTCATCAAGTAAATAATACTATATCACTGTGTGTTACAAATCAAATAAACAAATCCAATAAGGAATTAGATTTTACTACAGTGCCCAAGTTTTAAACCCATATTAATTGACTGGATCATGCAACAAACTGTGAGGAGTGAGATGGATACACGCTGTCTAGATTGATGAAAAGACTGTAGAAGATTTGGATTCCGCCGATGATGGTTTATGTCTAATGTCTAGTCGCACAAACTCGAAGATTTACAGGCAAAAACCAACAAGTTGGCAGAAGAGGCAGACCAGCAAAGATGGGACTTCAAGTGGATGTAGAGAAGACAGAGGTGATGAAGATACCCAACCAACAACAACAACAAACACCAATCACCATCTATGGGAGAAATCTAAAGGAAGCAGTCCCTTCCACCTACCTAGACAGGCAGCATCGTTTCAACTACAGGTGGCACAGGCACAGATGAGGATGTCAAAGCCAGGATCGAAAAGACAGCAAGATAGACCTTCAATAATCTGAAGTAAAAGGTGTGGAGATCCACTGCACTCCACTCCACTCAGCATAAAGCGTGAACAAGATCCGGATTTTGAACACTGATTCAGTCGAGTCAGTGCTTCTATGTGATGGTTGAGAGGCTTGACGCGTTACGAAAAGCATTTCCAACAAACTGTAGACATACGTCAAAAGCTGCCGCCTACACTCACCCGATACTGAAGATGGAGATCAGATGTCCAGAATAATAAGAATAAGCAACAAGGGACTCTGGTTGGCTGGCAACGAATTAACCACGAACCTATCGCCCAACAAATATGCAGGAGAAGAAAGTGGAGATGGATTGGACTAGACATACACTGAGAAGACTGTTTGGGGACATCACATGACAGGCCAGGTCGTCAAGTGGAAGCCAAATGGGAAAGGAGTGGTTGGGCGTCTTAGCCGAGGGTGGCATGGAGGAGATCGTGTGAGGAAGAAATGAAAGCTTGTGGGGAGTCGCGGAGCCAGGTCAAAAGACTGTAAAGAAGGGAGTGACATGGCGACGTGCTACTGAAGCCCTATGTTCCACTAGGAACCCAAGGGACGGATAGTAATAATAATAATAATAATAGTGGGATAGAGTAAACCCCTATACATAAGGTGTACACAAACCAGCAGAAAACTGCTGAGTCACTTACGTAAAAATTCACCATACAGCCTCCCTCTTTCTAATCTATCTAGTCTAACTAATCTATTTATCAGGTTACAGGCGATATGTGTCTAAGAAGCGATTAGTCACATGTAGCCATTGCTATCTGCATCCTGGTTATCACTGTCATCGAAGGGCTCGGTAGTTCGTAATAGAATCCATTTAACTTAGAAAGTATTTAAATTAAATGTCTCAACGCTGGGGATACAGGTCTGAGTAATACCAAATCGGTTAGACATCTAGTAGAAGGTATCAGACCACATTACCGCACTTCCTGACTTAATAATTCATGATAGATGAAATGCTCGAACGTTATAAAATCACGAAACGCAACTTGATGCGTGAGGTTATTAACCGAATGGAATTGGGAAACTTCTGAGTGTTATCTTTGTCAATATGTATCAGACGATTCTTAGAAATTTACTTCCGTACAGAGATGGTTTACAAACTTCTCCGTCGATTTCTTCTAATTCTCACCTTTAAAATGCAAGCGCGGATGACTGAACGTCAGCGTGATGGTCGATACACTTGTTTAATATATACACACACTGAACAAAAACCGATGACGATGATAGACAAAGAAATAAAAAATCGATGTAGAACCTCTCACACAAGTGCATCACTTCCAGTTGCGACACTTCACAGTAGCGTACAATGAACAACTGGATAAAAAAAGACTGATATCAAAGTGGAGCGAGGTGTATGAGCGAATTATTAATTTGAAGATAATGTCTAGTGCAAATATTCAATCTTTCGAAGATGCCAAAGAGTGAATACATCTACGCTATTGTGACCATATCACCAAGAGTCCCCATCCGTTGATTCTTATCGTCTCGAGGACTCCAGTCAGCCAGACAATCTACATCTTCCTGCAAGGCTCACACTAACAGTCAGGAACTTCATCGACTGGTCTCACGTCTTGATCTGGCCACACAGAGCCCTCTTCCAACCTAATCCAGTTTCTCCTAGCATTGCACTTTGAGGTAAGCGGTGTGTAGCTCGGCCTGTGCAGCACATGTTCATGTCATCTCAGTCGACTATGCTTCACAGTCTCATCAGTCGACCTAGTTGTCTTGTCTCGTAGTCATCTCCCTGACCTCAACATTGCTTAGACGGTGATTCCACCAAATGCGAGTTATGCTACGAAGAAAGCTCCTATTTTTAGCCGCATACGAGGATGATGGCAATCAGTTCACTCAAGGTCTTCGGGACATCACATGTATAATATGGTATTCATCTGACACAAATGTTCACATTTACTAGGGCTTCTTTTATCAGACAAGTTTCTAGGATGGAAAGTGTTATTCTTCGAACTGACTGGTCTAAAATGGGTAGTTTCAGTGAAGTATGCATTTTTGTTATGTTATGTATCCCATTGTATTTTCTGAATTGTTTTCTTTTGTAGAATGAGTGAACATCCTGAATATCCATTTAAAGAGGAATATTGAGAATCTGATGCATGCGAAAGGGAGATAGACTTCAAATTAATTCATCTCATCTTCAAAAAGCTTTCTATTCTTTCTTACATGAGTGTATTTAACATGTTTTAAAAATAAAAATCGTATTTGATTAAATTCGTGTTCTAGCTATTCAGTTGCTTGCCTCTTTTACGTCTAGTGTACAGTTGAAATTGAAAAGTTGTTGTTGTTGGTGGGGTTTTCTCTCAAAGTCCACGTCATGCAGTTGTTGGTGAGGCGTCTTCGATAGTCCGTTGTTCAACAAGTGGATATAATTGATACACGGTGATGATTGACGGAAAAATTAAGTCTCGGATCATGACAAGGTCTGGGTCAGCGGCCTTCAGGTTACTGACCAAGTGTTTTACCAACTAGTCTCCAAGACATGGTCAGCTGCTGCATTCTGTAACTCAGCTGGCGGATAACTTGAAGGTTGCTTGTGTGAATGTTGCGGTTACCCTTGTTTTCATTTCATCTCCAATCATCATTCCGTATGACCCCTGTTATGTGATGTATTATAGTTTGATAGTCTGCACTTTATCGAACAATCAGTTAATCAATCACTGATTGACACACAAATTTGATTTTCTCGCTTCAGGATCATTGATTGATATCACAATGCTAATTATTTTATTGTCCACGCTTTTTATCCGAGTTGCTAAGGTGGTATTTAGTGAAGCTATGGCTCACTGGTTCAGGGATAATGATCTATCAAACATTGGTCCACGGGTTCGACCCTCGCTCCACCTATCGTGGTTCGAGCAGTCAGGTAGTACCATCACTAGCCTTCACACAGTGTGTGTGGCCTATTGCCTACTGTTTGGATATGGGCGACGTGATTGAGTGCGCTTGTTCCTTCATTCGTTATTGAGTCATTTTAAGCTGTAGTAATTAACAACGGAGTTTCTTCCAACCGTGAAACTGAGGAACTAACCGTAGTGGTTTATCGAAATATTGATTACAATTTTAGAAAAAGGAAATGTAACCGTGTCTACGTGTGTGTTCATTTGTAATCATTTATGTATGTTGTGTCCAAAATAAGTTTGTAAACGTTTCTAGTGTTGTACAAATATCATTTGCATAGATTTATTATGTCAGTCAGGTATCATTCGTGGTTTATTTCTTCCTATTGCCGCTTTAAGTCATTCTATGCAGAGAATGCTGAGAATTCGATATGCTTCATGACTTTGAAGTTATAAGTTGCAGCCATATTGTATTACTTGAACATAATGTCATCGTGAATCCCAACTGATAGCTCCTAACTTGACGTTGTGGTTGGACTTGGATATCACAATGACCCGACAAAATATGCTTGTTCCCTCGGGCTCCTACTATAGGGATAAGACGAGAAAAAGTTACCACTATAGCGTAAATTGCTACTCTGTGATGGGGATCTGAGGGCGGATTCATATTGCTGATATCTGTTCAGTGTTTTCCTGCAATGCAACATTGTTTCTGCCTTCTGTATGGAAAGGGGGGGGGGTTAGAGAAGAAGGAACACTCCCTACTACTTCGCAGCATACCGATGCCGGCGACATGTGTTCATAGTCGGCTTCAAAACTAACAAACTAAAATCTTAAAGTTCCCAGAAGTCTGTGTGTGTCACCGACATCAAGCGGACGTCCTTGTGCTCTGTCGTCACTTACTAACCTTTCTTTGTCAGATACCTCAAGATGATGAATTACAGCACTTCTAACCTTTACAATTTTCTAGCAGAGAAACGTACAAATGTATTATGGCAAATGGAAAATTTATGCATTATTTCAAGTTTACATTTCTCAAACATCACAGTAGTGAGATATCAACAAAGAGTGAAAAAAATTATCAAAGCAGTGGTGAAAGTGACCCAAAAAGTATCATAAAAGGAAATTAGTTAAGATACAAAGGTGATGGGTGCACAGTAATTAGATATGCTTAATTTTTCAGAAGGTGCATCCTCTCTACTGTTGTCGGTTTTAATAGATTTCTTATCGCATCTCCATCTTCTGATTCATATTTCTGATATAATCTGCCTACAAAGTTTGTAGTTGTCAACATGGCCCAAATCAACCGACAGAGGCTTCGTGGATGAGTGCAAGATCTAGTCTGGTCACACTGACATTTCAACTGGCGTGTAATATTTACTTAGATGACATTTTGTCAACTTTTGAACTTTGATGTGGAGGTGAAAACGCTAGTCAGCACACCTTATAATTCACGTTATTGGAAATTTATTTGAAATGATGCGCTGCATAGGCTTATTATATATATGCGTTAACTTTAGTTTGAAGTGTGATTAGGAGCTATTTGGTTGGAATATCAGTTCCCTCAAAATGAGCGCTTTATGCCTGAAATTCATAAAATTCACCTGGTAGAAATTCGAATTGATGGTGTTCTTTGTGCCTTTTTTCACCTCACGTGTGCAGCTGATTTCTACTGCGTCTAGGGACCCTGATCTTCCTTGCACTTTTAATATACAGACTTATTCGTTTACCTCAAAAGCTGTTCTCATTTTATGTGTCCCTATTTCTATAATCTTCCTGTTGAATTGAACATTCAGTCAAGTACTGTCCTCCTTTTTGTGTTAGCCAAGTGAGTTATCGACTGTCGTATTTTGTTCACTCACTATCGGTATCCAGATTAAACGTCCTTAGAATTCCAGAACTACACATGTCTATCACTGTGACAACGTGTGCGAAAATGGATTTCACGAAATCCGATGGTTAACTTTATTAAGTGACCTGTTGTACCAGAGATTGTGATGTAGTGTCTCCTTCAGTGTGAGTTCTCGACAGGTGTCCAAGAATGCCACTATTTAGTAATTAATTACATAGATGAGTCAAGTGAAGCTTGAGAACAACAAATCCGACGGAATCAGTCAGTTATGACTTGGTCGTGAGTGTAACGATCAGGAATTCATCCCTTGCCAGTTTCTGGAACAGAAAAATTTACCGACTTCTGACACAAGCTGTATTTCATCTGACCGAGAAATCTTACTCTAGTGTTTCCTACTGAAAGAGCCTCAGGGTGTGTTCTTCACCCAGTTAAAGGTTGTGTATTCGAACATATCTTAGTATGTTAGCCGAAAGTGAGGTATCAAGTGAGTTATGCCCATCAACGATATCCATTCTATTCATCCTAATTCAATTTTCTTGTAGATTTACTTAAAGATCTCCTTCTCCTCTTTGTCTAACGTTACAGGGGTTGGTCTTATCACAATCCGTGATATGAATAAAATTTAGGCACTATAGTAGTAGATAATTCCATTATCCTGTTAGGTGAAGACGCTGACAAAATCCAGGGTCTTCTGAACGCGCTGAGCAGAAATTTGAGTACGTTTGGCATGCTCGTCGAATCAGTCAAATATAAGATGATGCTCTAGGACTGGTGTGGAACCGCACCCAGTTTAATGTTTGGGACTGAAGTGGTGGAATATATCGACCACCTCACTTACTTGAGGGGTTACATCAGCCCGAATGTATTGGTTGCTGACGAAAGGCTTGTTTGGCATTTGATTGAGTCTTTTGTGGCACCGAGTGACGAGATATCCGACTACCTATCAAAGGACGAGTAAACTGCGCCTCAGTCCGTTCTGTCCTCTTATACGGTAGTCATACATGACTGTTGGAAATAGAAGACATGTAGCCATCACAGGTTTCTGACCATAGGTTTTTTCGTAGCATTGCTCACGTTTGGTGGGATTACTGCCTGAACAGTGTTGAGGTCACGCGAAGGGTACTAGGCGGGACAGGTAAGTCGATTGATGAGGTTGTGCCTATTCATCAAATGAAATAGCTTGAACATGTACTGTGCATCCCAATCCACAGGCACCTACCTTGACGCGACCTGTTAAAAAAGTTGGATTAGGTTGGAAAAGGAGGGTTCAGGATGACCAGACCAAGATGTGACACCAGTCGATTAAGTTTCTTACTGTTGATCTGGTCGTGTGGGAAGATGTAGACTGGCTGGGGTTTCCGAGGCAATAGAAATCAGTGGATGGAGGTTCTGCGTGATATGTTTGAAAGTAAGTCACAATGACACAGATGCAGTCAGCCCTTGACATCTTTTAAAGCTTGAATCTTTGTACTAACTGTTTTCTTCAAATTGTTCATTCTGTCACAAAACTCTACTTGGATATGAGTCTTTCTATTCACCTGTGAATTACTGTGAAGTGTGGTAACTTGTAGTGATGCGCTTGTGTGCGAGGTTCTACGTTGATTTCGCCTACTTGTGAAAGAGTATTCACTGGATTACGTTTGGGACACAATTTTTGTTCCTATTCATAGCAAGATAGCTCGATAACTTTGAGATATAGTTTATATTCTATTTCTGATGCCATTTTGGTGCTATAAATAGTATGTTTGTCTGTATGTCAGAAGCAGGTGCTGAGTCATTCCTGTTGCATGTATTTGGTGTTAAATCGATAAACAAGGGTACAGTTATCAATCTCTCCTTCACCCAGGTAAGTTAGCTTTAAGGATTGTCACTCTGTCCCACCCTGTGTGTATCTGCATGCATAGTTATGGTCAGGGTTTTTCCCAGAATCCTTATCTTATTAGGATTAACGAATTTTGGTTTAGCTAGGTTATGGGATTTGAACAACCTAACTGACTCTGTTTAACTACTTTGGCGTATGTATTTGACCTCTCAATCGTTGCAAGAGACTTGGTAAACTACATGAATTGAATTTGCAAGATCTGTAAACCTGAGAGGATTGTTTGTAAGTGAGCTTGTCTTTGTGGTGTCTTCTTGAAATGGTAACTCCAGAGAAGCTTTGAATTCCCTTTTCACAGTATCGCCGTTATTATGATTGTCATGAATACTAATTAGTAGTAGTACCACAGGTGTACCTTAACGGTAAGAACGGAAAATCTGCAATAGTTGCTACGTATTAGGATGTCAAAGGGAGATTTTTGATCACAGAATAACAGGTCACTGTGCAGGTTTTTAGAATGCTCAGAATGTTGAATATGCTGAGGGTTATACCAATGTGGACTAATGTGTTGGAAATCCAGGCATATCTTCAATTGTTTACTGAATCTTAACATTTTGGAGGAGTTAGCTTTTACTTTGTGCCATCTACAAGTTTACCAGTACATCGGGAAGCTATTATTTTCTATATGATTGAGAGTTATAATGGGAATTTTGCATTTCATATGGTTAGAAGGAAGATTATCATTTTTGACTGTCTGAGATAGCCTCGGGCAAAACACGTAGTGAAGTGAAATAAAAAATTTCTTCAACAGTCGGGTCTCGTAGCTCAGTTGGTAGAGCATTGGCCGCAAACCCGGTGGTAGCTGGCTCGAATCCTGCCACTGCCCAAATTTTCACCTTTGATCACCACCTAATATCGTAACATAAGATAGACTGGATGTGAACTTTTCTTTCATGTTTGTTACCACCCCATCGTACTCCTGCTGGATTCATATGTTGAGGGAGCTTTTACGGTATAATTTCATGTCATTTAGTATCCTGCTGTTTCCTTTCGTTTTCACTACAGATTTCTTTGTGTGATATTGCTCACATCTATACAGTGCAGTCTCTGTACCATGTGTCATTTTTCGTTACTCATCCTCCTCCCGGTACCAACTACCGAAAAGACGTATTCAGTGTGCTACTGCTAGTTAATCTAGCGAAGTGGTGATAGTCTTATTCCATTTCATTCTGTCCTATTAAACTGAATTGAAGTGTTCATAGAGCTGTTTTTTTTGGTATGAATATTATACTTTCTAGTATTAAGTTATTTTCATTTTACCAGCTGAATTATACTTTTAATTGACTCAGTTCTCAATCTGATTAGCTGAAGGTTAAGCACATCAAGGTTACTGTTGGTATGCAATAAAACGACAAATTCTAATACTTGTAAGATCGATGAAATGCAATCTAAACAATTAGTGTTCCTTGAATCTTATTCGTTGTGCAAAGGTGGTGTTGATTGGAAACTTTTAAATCCACACAACCCTCCCCCCCACTAAAATGAATTTCATTCATACTGTTGTCATCTAGACGTCCAGTTAGACAACATACAGACAATATATACATAAAACCTAGCATTACTGTGTAACCGTCCAAGTTGCTATACCTCATATCCGCATATCAAGCGAGAATGCACCATGATGAAAGAAATAACGAAGGAAACAGTCAAAGTCGTGACAGGAGAGCCAAGTGGAATGAGGGAATACTGAAATTTAGCAGTATAATTATATAGAAAATTTGAAATGCACTCATCAGCCTTGCAGTGTGATGAGCCACATCTATCGTGTAAAGGCAATGATACTACTACCTAACTGCCCAAACCTCGGTAGGTGGAGCGGGGCCCGAACCCGTGGCTTACTGGTTGAAGATCATCTCCGTAAACCAATAGAAATACTTTCGGTGTCACTTCAAATTTTTTTCTCCCGTAAACAGCAGCACTGAAAACACCATATTACACATCGAAAGAGGATCGGCGTGAATTTGAATACTTCTGAATGTTATTTTGAAGTCAGGATTTAAGTAGTGTCAAGGGGAACTGAGAAAGTTCTCGTCTTTTAACACAGCGTGGACTATCTTTTATGTCAGTTTGCTCAATATGCACAGCATATCCATCGTCAGCTGAATTAGTACACACGCGTATAAGCACGCTCGTTCGATTTCGATTGTTTTGTCACATAGAGAAACAGTATTATTTACTGGGTTATATCTCGGACACAGTTTTTTGTTCATATTCATATCAAGATAACTCCACAACTTTTACACATGGTTTATATTGTTCTAATTCACTCTTTCTTTGTAATAAGGGTAGCAGAGTTTTCTATATATCAAGCACAGGTGATGAGTCATTTCTGTTGCATGTCTTAGGTTTCAATTCGACAGACAATTTCCCTCCACCACACTAGGCCAGTTTTAAGGATTTTTACTTCTACCTATCCTATTGTGTGGTTGTGTTCAATCGCATGCATAGCTATAGCTGATCCTGGTCGAGTATTTTGTCCCTTGTTTTTCACCTCGCAATCAATGCAAGGAAATTGGTAAACCAAATTACTTTGCCTGATTGAATCAACAAGATCTTTTAACCCACAAAGCTTGTTTTCAAGCGAGTTTGTCGGTCTGCATGCTACTCTGGTCCAAGCTTTATTGAGAATTCTTCACAATGCTTCTAAGTTACCTTCTATATATGGTAACACGGTGGAGGCTTTGAGTTTTCATTTCAGTGAAGTGAATTTCCCTTTCTACAAATCTTGTTAGCAAGCTGTACATTCGTATCTAGTTGTAACAAAAAAAGTGTTCATCTATGACAAAAGGGTCAATAAGGGGTCATCAAAAATTGTGTATAAGATTACAAGGTAATGACTGGAAGTCCGATACGAAGTAATTACAAAGTGATAACGTGTAGCGGCCCAGTGTTAACGTGCTGGCCACGGAATCTGAAGGTCCTGGCGGGTTCGTGGGTGCGCACTGCCGAGGAGTCCCATACCAGGACGAGGCAGTTCTCCAGTGCTCCCAGGTTTCCATTGTTTCTCCAACTGGTGTCAGTCCATGATGAGCACCAATCTGAAATCAATAGATAAATCCTCACAAACCTAAAAATCGGATTACTTAATGACTAATGAAGTACTAGAACAGTTACGAAAACTGGGACAGTCCATAACCTTGTAATCCTACACACAATTTTGGTGACTTCATGTTGACTCATTACCCATTGATGGACATATACATTTTTTTTGTAACTATAACAACATGTGAAAATAATTCGTTAAAAAAAAATTTCCCCCTGAGAATTGTCTTAAGTTAATCATAATTTAATCCATATTTTGTGAGTAGTTTGAAAACTAACTCTGTATATTATGTGACATTTGTGTGAAGTAACAGCTTTATCAGGTTATGTCGAAGATTTTGTGTTTCTTGGGAGGTTGTATGGTGAATTTTTACGTAAGTGACACAGCAGTTTTCTGCTGGTTTGTGTACACCTTATGTATAGGGGTTTACTCTATCCCATTATTATTATTATTATTATTATTATTATTATTATTATTATTATTATTATTATTATTATTATTATTACTATCCGTCCCTTGGGTTCCTAGTGGAACATAGGGCTTCAGTAGCACGTCGCCATGTCACTCCCTTCTTTACAGTCTTTTGACCTGGCTCCGCGACTCCCCACAAGCTTTCATTTCTTCCTCACACGATCTCCTCCATGCCACCCTCGGCTAAGACGCCCAACCACTCCTTTCCCATTTGGCTTCCACTTGACGACCTGGCCTGTCATGTGATGTCCCCAAACAGTCTTCTCAGTGTATGTCTAGTCCAATCCATCTCCACTTTCTTCTCCTGCATATTTGTTGGGCGATAGGTTCGTGGTTAATTCGTTGCCAGCCAACCAGAGTCCCTTGTTGCTTATTCTTATTATTCTGGACATCTGATCTCCATCTTCAGTATCGGGTGAGTGTAGGCGGCAGCTTTTGACGTGTCTGCAGTTTGTTGGAAATGCTTTTCGTAACGCGTCAAGCCTCTCAACCATCACATAGAAGCACTGACTCGACTGAATCAGTGTTCAAAATCCGGATCTTGTTCACGCTTTATGCTGAGTGGAGTGGAGTGCAGTGGATCTCCACACCTTTTACTTCAGATTATTGAAGGTCTATCTTGCTGTCTTTTCGATCCTGGCTTTGACATCCTCATCTGTGCCTGTGCCACCTGTAGTTGAAACGATGCTGCCTGTCTAGGTAGGTGGAAGGGACTGCTTCCTTTAGATTTCTCCCATAGATGGTGATTGGTGTTTGTTGTTGTTGTTGGTTGGGTATCTTCATCACCTCTGTCTTCTCTACATCCACTTGAAGTCCCATCTTTGCTGGTCTGCCTCTTCTGCCAACTTGTTGGTTTTTGCCTGTAAATCTTCGAGTTTGTGCGACTAGACATTAGACATAAACCATCATCGGCGGAATCCAAATCTTCTACAGTCTTTTCATCAATCTAGACAGCGTGTATCCATCTCACTCCTCACAGTTTGTTGCATGATCCAGTCAATTAATATGGGTTTAAAACTTGGGCACTGTAGTAAAATCTAATTCCTTATTGGATTTGTTTATTTGATTTGTAAAACACAGTGATATAGTATTATTTACTTGATGACGTTTCGAGCGTAAATTATTGCTCATATGATTATGAACAACAAATTAAATAAGCAAATCTGATATGGAATGATCCAGTCAAGTCAAGTCGACCACAATGAGGTAGGTCATCGGTGATAGTAGGCAGCAACCTTGTCTTACTCCTGTTTGTCTTCACTTCAAAGGCGTCACTGAGCTTTCCATTGTGAATCACTTGAGATGTAGCATCATATAGCATATAGCTGTTGAATGAGGTAGATAGAGATTTGTGGCACTAAAACAGTTGTGTTGAAGCAGCTGCCAAATTACTTTTCGGTCGACTCTGTCTGAGGCCTTTTGAAAGTCAGTGAAGTTGAGGTGAAGATTTAGTTGACTGCCGTTCTTTGCTCTACTCTATGATGATGCGTGCGTAGTGTTGCAGTGTGTTCCGTACATGAATTGTTTTTCTTGAAGCCAGCCAGCCAGTTGTGGTCGTAATTTTGAATCCAGAGCATTTTTCAGTCTCTCTAGTGTGATGCGGCTTAATATATTGATTGTTTTGGGTGGACAGCAGCATGATTCCTCACCAGTTCTTGCAAAGACTTAGGTTTTTCCTTTTTGGGAGTTTGAAGAGGTAGCCGTTCTTCCACTCTGCAGGCAGGTACTTTTACTTCCTTCCTTCCTTCCAAACATTGTGCAATAGTGGTGTGAGCCTGTCTGGTGTTATCTCTGCCTCTGTTCTCAGTGTTTCTGGTGGAATTCCATCTGGTCCGGTTGCTTTACCGGGGTTCAGCAGTTTTATGATGTTCATGACTACGCTTCTTGTTTTGTCGGAGGGCTTGTGTACACTGGTAGTTCTGTGGCTGGGCTGTTGGTAGTGTTTCTGGACGAGTTGCAGGTGATGGTGGTGGTCGAGTCAAGAGTTTTTTGAAGTAGTCAGTCCATCGTTTCCTTTGCTTCTCCTCTTTGGTATCTAGGTTTCCTTCACTATCTTTTATTGGTTTCATCTGTGTTGATCTCTTCCCTCCTCTCTGGTTATTTGATATAGTGTTGTCAGTTCTCTCCTACCTGTAGCCTGTTCTGCTTCACTTGCCAGTGTGTCGTAGAAGTGTCTTTTGTCCTTGTCCATGTCTGTATGCTAATTTTCGCTATCATCGAGAGAAGGGAAGTCAGATCGGCCAGTTGACTTCCTGAAGGCTTTCACCAACCGGCGTCATTTCATCTCTCCGATTCCAGCGAGGAATTAGTTTGTTTTCATTTTCTGTATTTTCTTTGTGCTTTGAAGTTTCCTTAGCGATTTGATTGGTTTTCCTGGGTAGGGTTGCTAGCCGTATGCCCAACCTTCTCTTTTTATCCGGGCTTAGGACCGGCTAGTAACTAGTTAACTAGGCGAGGCTACTCTAACACGTAGTTTTTTTATTTTGACAAGAAATGTAGCTTTTTCATCATGTAGATTATTATTTAGAGTCACCCGTATTTAGTCGACATTGCGTCTAAAGTGGACCTCAATAAGTAAAATTCTACGTTCATCCTATCCGCCATCTGTACCTCCAGTCAAGGAGGTGCTTGATGCTGGTGTATATCTACTACGCTGAAAACGGCTATTTGACCCTGAAAATGTGGAAGATACCGTCTTGCTGTATGATATCACAGAGACTGCTGGATGCCCGCTTATTCAGTTTGGGATAAATGTCCGTATGTATGGTATATGCTTCATACGGCCGAATAGCAGAGTACTTTTGCAAGATTTCTAGGACACTGTGTCTGCGATGACGGTCGGTATTGAGCCGTTGCAAGTCGTCAAAATGTCCGTGTATCTGGGTAGTTGCGTGGGTTCTGCTGTAGGTGTGTGATGAAATTCCTAACCGCATATCGAACACCAGAGAAGTGTAAGCCAATCAGGACCACCTTTGCACCGTTGCGACATTAGTCTGACAGTAAGAGGTTGCAGTTAAGACGCCTTGGTGAAAGCAGTTATGCTCAACGCCTTCGAAACCTGGCCTTTCCGAGCTGTGGATAGATGACGTCTCTGTGTGTTTGATCATCATTATCTTCATTGGATTGCGTGTATCCGATGGCAACACCATTAAGATAATTCTGACAGCGTTTTTGGGCATGATGCAGATCGTCATTCAATAATTGAAGTCATCTGAAAACACCGGCTTCGATGAGTTCGACATGTGTTACGCATGTCATCGCAAAGGCTTCCATTCCGTTCACTGTTTGATAGTTCTGGGACTGGATGAAAGAAGCGTAGGGGTGGTCACTGTATGACGTGGTGCAGTGGGATGATGGATAGTTGTATCATGTAGACATCTTTTGGTGCATCACGACTCCCTGGATGGAGTTTCGAGAGATCACAACTCAGTTGCTTGTGTGGTTATCAGATGTGGCTCAGAGTCAAAACCAGTGGTGGTTATTCTGGAGCTTTCTTCTATCTTATGCTGCTGGAAATTTATGAACGTTTTACTTTGGGTAGATCATTCTACTCTTATCGTGTTTTTTTCCACTCCTTTACGCTTTACGTCTTCCAAATAGTGTTCTATTGTGCAGCACATTTCTGGGTGCTGTTGTTGTACCATGTTTATTCTCTGTTATTACTAATTATGAGACTCCAGTCATATACGGATTATTATGACCACCAACCGAAGGCTTATCCTTAGTACAAGTTCGGCTTCTATTCAGAATTCTTACTTTAACACTTCACTGATTCCCACCGACTTCTTGATATAGACCAAAAATAGTGTCTGAAACGTAATCCAGTAAATAAAACTGTTCCTTCACTATGTGATACATCTAATAAATCAACTGAAATAGAAGCACATTCTACTATAGTGCCCAAGTTTTAGTCTCATTTTCTGGTATTTAATGTCTTTGAGAATTGTCAATACATGAAAACATTTTAATCCAGAATGATACTCGCTCCGTTGCAAAGCTCTACGGCTACTTTTCTTCTGTTGTATACACAAATGTTGCAGTCCAAATACTTCGTGGCTTACTTTTCAATTTAACAATCGTTTCCTCTTTTATACTGATAGCTAAATTATTGCCGCATTCATACTCAAATTTTATCCTAATGTTATAAAAGATGGTGTTGAGCTTTCCAGACGATTCATGATAAAAAGCGCTGCAAGTATAGTCTAGGTCTTTAGGTGAATAACCATAATGCCTTTCATTCTCTTAATGAACTCATTTGCCTTTTTGTAATAAAAACAGTGTGGGCCGACTGACTGCGGGTCAGGCAGCATTATATACATAATATGATGTGATTCCATGATTATTGTCCATGATAATGGATTCGTTTATCGGCGCTCAAGTGAGTGATGTCTATCTTCAAGACAGAAACTGGATCAGTGGTAATCAAAAAGACTGAGGAACTTACTAGGCACTGACTCAACGCTGCATATGGAATCAATCAATCCCTCATGTCTAACCGATAGGCTGCTACGTTGACGTGGTGATTGGGTATGTATATGACAATTACTCAAGCAGCTACACTGACTGGGACGCTTGTTCCGTCGAGATCCTAACAAGTTAGAAAGATCTGTTGAATATTGGTAAAACGGAAAGCAGTTACCATTGTGGTGTAAATTGCTACGCTATGATTGGGTTCTGAGGGTGAAGTCTGGTTGATTGACATGTTACAGCAGTAAGGTGTTTCCCTCAGATGACCAGCAGTGCCGCGTTGATATTGCCTTCCCTACTGGAAGGGAGGATTCATTAAGGTCGCCCTCAAAGTGGCATACTCCTCCCTGCCGCACGGTCTTCCACTGCCAGCGTTTTGGGTTTCCTCTGTCGGGCGTTAGGACAGTCAAATGTCTCTCTGCTATGCCTTAAAGATTGACACTTGTTTAACACAATTATTCATTTGGTAAATAACCAGTTTTCATCCAAAGGAAAACAATATCGAAAGGATTTCGTTCTTTAAATATCTGGAGAACTTGTGGATTCTTGAATGTTTTTGAAAAAATTAATAATTATTTAGTGATTCACTGTTTCAACATTTTTAAAATTTATCTTTTAGCTTGAAAAAATGGAGTCGATAAAATGAACAGTGGTTATTCGATTCCAGTTGTTGGTCTTGGGACCTGGAATGTAGGTGGATATTTTGTAATCCTTTTTATTTTTTATGCGTGCAGAGTCCACCAGGGGAGGTTGGTTCGGCTGTGCAAAAGGCCTTAGAAGTTGGATATCGTCATATAGACTGTGCTTACATCTATAAAAATGAAGCCGAAGTCGGTGCAGCCTTAGAAGATGCAATGGAAAGTTTACAAATACGAAGAGATGAAATATTCATCACCTCTAAAGTGATCAATTGTATTTTATTTGTTTTACCGTTGTTATCATCAGTTGTGGCATACAGGACATCGTCCAGAAAATGTAAAGAAGTCATGTGAAGTATCTCTGAAAATTTACGTTTGGACTATCTCGATTTATACTTAATTCATTTCCCCGTTTCTTTTCAGGTAAGCATTTGTTTTTGCAGTATTACTTCTAGTTTCCTGTCGTTGATTGGACCGAATTGGCCGGTCTCTATTGGCACATTAAGTCCCTGCGTGGATGCCTCGATAGTGCCTATAGTTTCAGTTTGAGAGTAAAGATGGATAGTGTCTAGAAGTGGAATCCAGGACCCATGTTTCGTCCTATCTGGGACTTGTCAGGCGGACGTAGCTGTCTCACATTGAGTGATGTGATTACCACTAAGACTCGAACCCAGGACTGATCGCTTCAAACGCCAGAGCGTGATCCACTAAACTGTTGAATCATAATGTCCTCTTCTGGCGTGACGACTTTGGTTTTGATGTTATACATTGTCATCAAAATGAAACTATCGATAATATTAAGGTATTCTAGCAGGAGCCTATACTGCTTGTGACTGGTCAGTTAGTTTCAATTAATGACGGGAAATTACAAGCAATAACATAAAAAGCCATATCCACTCACTGAGAGCGACGTAAATCTAGCTGATGAGTCCCAAGCAGGGCGAAATGTGCGTACTACACTGCTATCTGGTACCCATCATTACTACTAATCATTCATTTGTTTCTTTTGTGGAGATGCGATATCTTTTGAAGAGCCAGTGGAATCTACAAAGTTATGCATAGTAGCTGATTGTTCAGTACCGTCCAATAATGTGCTTGTGTTATCCTCTTCAAGGTCAAAATGGAATCTGAAAAATAATTGCACTGTCGTGTATAAATATATTTTCACGCTAGAATAGTGTCTACCCAACACTTAATTCTTATCTTCACTGGCTAAAGTGACCTAGTGAATAATAATAATAATAATAATAATAATAATAATAATAATAATAATAATAATAATAATAATAATAATAATAATAATCGATAATACGCGAACGATGCTAGTGTAGGATAAATTTTCCAATAAGGTGTTTCTTGACTACACAGTAACGTGGAACAAAAATTGAAATTCCAAACTCCTACCTTAGCGGCTGATGATGACATTGATTTCCAATTAGGCCACTTCGTATCACCTGCTCTGTAACTGATCTCGTTACGCTGTGTAATTTTTTGAAACTTGGATCTGATTTTTTTGTCCGTTTGTTTCGTTTTATAGGCGGGTGCAGCTGACTTTCCTACTGATAAAGATAATAACCCTGCTTTCGATGTAGTCCCACTTGAAGATACCTGGAAGGTTAGTGCACATTTTTTGCACTGCTGTTGCTGTATAAAAAATATGCTGCGATTTATATCAGCTTAGTTGTATCAAGTTCACCAAAGTGACATATTCAGTCACATTCGCGTAAATGTATACAACCTTTTTCATTTTCGAACTGTTAGATATTTGCACTAATGTTCATCCAATTTCATACCCTCTCCTCTCATGCACTTTCGTGTCCTGCGTTTTCTACTATGATCTTCTGCATATGCCGCTGTGAAGTTTGGCAACTTGGACCGATGCTTTTTTTCCTAGGTTCTACGTTTATTCAGCTTTCTGTCTATCTGTCTGTCTATTTCAACCATAACGATCCCATTAGTCTGGTTAAATTTAAATTGGGTAGATTGAGCATAAACCTGCAACCCAGTCAGTAATATTCAAGTTTCTGCACAACTCTACCGCCCCTACATATATATCAGTACCTAATGGTTGACTCAATCTTTTTGAATTATTCCAGGTTTGATTTTGCCCCATTAGCATCTGTTATCAATAATTGGCCGTCTAAATCTTTGTTTTGTTTGATAAACTGCTAAAAATCTTCCTTCTTTTTTAGATGAGATAAATTTATTTCGCTACTCAAAATCACCTAAATTCAAACAGATTAATTGTATAATTAGTATTAAATCATGTCCTTTAGGAAATATGTTTCCTACCACTGATTTCTGATAAAAGTGTAACATGAAAGTCACTCTTTCATCACTGGAACTGAATTGTTAAGAGCTTCATGCAGTTGAAAACCCTGATTTCAAACCATCTAGTGGTATTTTCCACATGTCAAGATTAATATGTGACCTGAGAGCTGCTACCTTGATGTGATGATCTAGCTTGCCTATTGGCTTGACGCAACCAGCTGTACTGTCCGAAACGATTGTTCATTCAGGTTTTAACTCACAGAAAGGTCAGATGGATGGAAATAAAACATAGCAGTTACATTCAAAGTGTAAATGGCTTACACTGGGGCAGGGATTCGAGACCAAAGTCGTACTACTGGTTGTTTAGGGTGTGATAGCAATAAGGTTTCTTCCGTGGATAGGCAGTAGTCTATGTTTACTCTGCCTCACTTTATCAGCAGGAGTAGGAGGAAACGTTCATCATGAAAATAACATACTCTTCCCCTGCTCTACAATCTCCCTGGCATTTCTTTCCCGAATCAAATACAACCAATTCCAAGTTGGAAACTATCCAAAAAGACATGTGACCACCCTTAATCAGATATTCCTTTGACTCTGTAGTCAAATATTCACATTGGGAAAACCATTCCGACTAATTCACTTTTCAAAAGGTTCGAAGTAATGGAACCCTCCATGGTGTGGACAACTGAGGTGTTAACTGCCTAAATATCACTTTCAGCATTCCATTCACTTCGGTTCACCCTAAGCCTTCTACATAGTTACCTTCAAAACCGCAACATTTCTCCTGACAATTCTATATTGTCTATAAGTTCTTCCATTCCTGCACCTTAGAGTAACAACTCGCGTCCACAAAATAGCATCCTTGCTTTCCTGAAACCTGAAACTACACATTTTGGATATATAGAAGCATACCGTTACTTTTAGTTATCAAGCACACTGAATTAAAACTGTAGTGGCGAAATAATTGGTCCACGACTCACTCACAAGGGAGACGACTTGAACGACTGGTAGGACACTTCGGTGAACTGTTCAACTGGCGTCCAACTACTGTGCTGTCACCTATTATCCAGTCATATCATGGATACAATATTGAGATAAGGCCTTCAACTCTCGCAGAAGTTACGAGGGTTGCAGGTAACCTGGAATGAGGGAGGGATGCATGCCCTGATGGACTTGCCCCAGAAATATTTAGGAATGGTGATTGAAGATTTCTGACTAAAGTGACCTAAGTGTGCGCTGACTTAGGGGAATCATGAATGATTCCATGTGACTAGTCTCATTCACTCACTGTCAGCCTTCAAGAATGAGGCGAAATTTTCTTGAACCCACCACTGGGGAATCAGCTTGATAAACGTGGTGTCTAAAATTTAAATAGAGTAACCATTCGATGCTTAACTGGAGCTTGAGAATAGCATACCCGAAAAGGGTTTTCATACCCGGTTGTGAGTGTGTCGACAAGGTCTTCATTGTGAGCCAAATCTCAGAAGAAAGGCACATTTATGGGTGCACTAAATCAGCTGTATTTCTTGACCTGAAGGTAGCATTGGAAGGGTTTGCTGTGGAGATTGTGTCCACTGTTTACATAACTCCACCATCAATGTGCTCATTGAAGTCTTCGAGTTGTCGTCTGATCCCAATGGATTTGTGTCGTTGTAAGAGACATCTCATTTGACGATATAGTTCTGCTAGGAAGACGACAAGACGCAGTCTTCTGAAGTCATTGTGTGAAAATATGACTTTTTAGGATCCTTCCGTCACCTTAAAAAGGAAATAATTGCCTCAGGATTCTTGTGTGTTTATCTTTCGTTGGATAGTAGAGAAAGAGAGTGAAGTGATTGAGCTCATTGACCGCTTGTCTTGGCGGCTGTCAAAAAGTGCTCACAAGTGCAAAAGTCTCAATTTTTTCGAGATACGCCACCTATAGGAATGCCAAGATATCCGATTACGTACTAGGAGCTGAATGCATTGCGTAGCTATTGACTCTTTCTGCCATATGGCTATCAAACATAACCTTGTAGAGTAGAGGGCATGAGAAGGCTCCAGCTGTTCAGCTATGATTGCCTTCATATCGCTGATCGTGAGTTGTGAAACTACCACAGTAATTTCGTCGTTAGTCATGTAGTCTTAGGTAAAAGAGCGAATTCCTTTAATGGGGTCTTAAAGTCGTATCGACTCTGATAGGTGCAACATGTCACACATACCTAGTCACTGTCTACCCCGACGCGTAATGTCAGCTCAAGTAGGTTTAGGTTCGATAAAGGTTAAAGGGATCAGTACATAGAGTCTTTGATGCTTGTTGGTACCGTATAGAGGGACGTGGACCTTGAGTTCCTCTTGACAACCGAAATCGTGGGTTAGAAACAATGAGTAACGTGGCTCGAATCGATCTTAATGGTGCAGGTGTATCCATACATTGTATTCATATGACATTTCGTTACTTATTTTACTCTCTCTTCTTTTTTATCGCTTTCTGTGACATGATTTCTTCAATTCTTTCGGTCTGTCTTTTATTTTGCTGCCTCATATCTGGGTGTACTGATGTGCTATGTGACAAATTTGACCGCTGAACAATGTCGATAGGTCCCGTTTTAACACTGACTGATTGAATTATAGAATTAGGCAGGTTGAGCACTACATATATGACTCATAATACAAATATATTTGTGAAATCGTGATAAGGAAGAAGGGCGAATTTCCGTCATTTAACCATCTGTTGAAAGCTGTACATACATGGGATCACAGTTTGATCATCCATCATCCATCCAAGTCAACAAAAAACCAGGCATTATTGCGTAACGGTCCGAGTTGCCACAGCTCATATCACTACATCAAGGAAGAGGCCTTGAAGTGGAAGGTGAAGAAAAGAAAATTCATTCAAAGAAATATAAAGTACTAAAAGAAAGAAGGGAAGAATAAGAAAATGGTGAGATTCGGTATGGTGTCGTTAAGATGAGGATAATGTGTGTATACATGTGCGCCAATGACATCGGTTCTGAGCCATATCCCCTAGATTCAGTCTCCAACAACTAATTTCTCTTGTTCCACGGACCCCAATCACCCAGTCTACATCACCCCACATGGCTCAAACCAACAGTCAGAGACTTCATACATTGATGCCATATTTTAGTCTGGCATCGAGCCTCGAACCATTTTCCAGCCTGAACCTACTTCGGCCAACATTGTGTGATGACGCAGACGGCGACTTGGCATACGCAGCGTGTCCCAACCATCTCAGTCGATGAAGGTTCACAACCATGTCAACTGACTTATCTCTTCTCCCTAGAACTCTACACCTGAGTCTGACTTCTGTGTTACTCATGTGGTGACACCACGGAATACGGCCTATACTACGAGGGGAACGGTGGTCAAACACCTGAAGCCAGCTGTCTCATGTCTTCCACCTTCAATGGCCATGTTTCACAGGCATACAGTAGAACAGAGCGGACTGCTGTGCAGTACATGCGACACTTAGTGGACAATCGGATATCACGGTGGCACCGTAGGTGGCGTAAGTTGGCGAAAGCCAATCGAGCCTTTTGTATTCGTGCAAAGATTTCATCTGCCACTGAGCTAGCCACCAGGGCAGGGCTGATCCCACTTCCCAGGTAAGTGAAGTGGTCGACACACTCAACCACTACACTCTGTATTGTTAGCCATGGCACCGTTGAAGACCGATCCTGGGACAGCAATTTGCATTTGGTGATGGTGATGGTGGTGAGAAACGCATTCCAAACATTCTCAGTTTGCCACTCAAAGTGTCCAGAAGACTCTGCATCTTGTCAGCTTCTTCACTCAACAGGACTTTGTCATGTGCATATTCTAGGTCTAACGAAAGTTCTCCTGCGATTAGGTCAACCTCTGTGTAATTAGGTGACGAGAGGGAGACCTCCATAAGAAAATGTATGATAAAATTGAATAGGAATGGAGATAGTGGGCATCGTTGACGGACACCACTCGATGAGCACAGCTCCCTGGATATCTCACTATAGGCTCTAAAAAAGCACACAAGTTTTCGAGTAGAGAGCCATCAATAAGGCAACGTACTTGCTCAGCACGTCTTTCAGTGAGACATCGTCATAAGACTTCTCGATCAACGGAGTCGAATGCCGCTGCCTTCAGATCGAGAAATACAGCTATTGTTGGGCGTCGGTAAGCATGTCTGTGTTTCAAAACCTGGTACAGTGTGAATATTTAGTGGATACACACTTGCAAGTGAATAGCAGACCCGTCCTTCTCCGCTGTAGTCTCACTAACCTTTTGTTTCCCTTTTTCCTCAGGCCTCTTAATAAGTATAAATAACCGTCTACTGTTACCAATCGCCGCCGCCTTTTCGATATCCCTTTAGCCTTCGCTGCCCATCACTGTTCGTGGTCCGTTTAGACTTTTTCTCATTATGATTTTAAGTTGTGCTCGCTCTTCACTGTACTCAGAGCCTGCAGGCAGGGATGCGTTCACGTGCATCCATTAGTTCGGAAGAAGCTGCTGATATCCATTGGCTCTTTTTAGCCACTCTTTTGGAGTCGGCTACGGTCTTCAGTGCTGGTTTTAGAGCAGAGTGGAGACGGTACCAAGCTTCGTCTGGATGATTGATGGCGTTTTGTTCCGATAATTGCCTAGCCAATTTTCCATTGAATGCGGTTTCGATATTTTCGTTGTCCAGCAGCACTCGTGGTGGTTTTGTTGCCAACGCGTGGTTGCTACCTCAACACGTACTCTAGAAGAAGTGGCAGTCTTCCACCGATCCTCTCTAACGATAACTAATAGCAATGTGGTCTATCTGCGTCCGTCGCTGAGTTAATTGAGCTCGGTGGACGCCATGTCAGACAACGTCTTTTTTTATGTTTCATATTTGTGCTAACTAAAAAAAGGCAGTTATCTTAGCTAAATTATAGTAGACGATCACCGTTATCTGTTCGTTCAGCCGGGATTCCGAAGGTGCCACGTAAGTGGCTTTTTGCCTTGTTCAGTCTACCCACCTGTGCATTGAAGTCACCTGCGACAACCATGTGGGTCTGAACATTTGGCTTTCGAGAGGAGGCTAGACAGTTTTCGGTAGAACTCGTCCTTCACTTCATCTGCACTGCAGTCAATGGGTGCGTAAGTACAGATTGCTGAGAGAAAATGACAAGTCTCACTATTGCTTTTAGTTCTCATCGTGCCGTTCAGCCGGACATCGCAGAGGCGACTATCTACTGGGATCCAGTCTGTTAGTGAGTTTCCTGGCCTAGTGCGTAATGCTATGCCTACACCTGCAAGACTGCGAGAGCTAGCGATGGAATCTCTAAAAACTGGAAGGGTAGATTTTGCGGATTCATCAGACTGTTCAGGAGAGGTTAGGTGTGAATAACCGCACTTGGGTCCTGTATGCGTGTCTCACAAACACAGCACACATCCATGGTCCGATTTACTATAGTCTTTGGCAATGAAGCCTGTTGACCAATTTGTCTTGCTTATTCTTCCTTCCTATCACCAACTTCTTTGAAGCTTTTCAACTTGATATTGAAGGCCGGTTCTTTGCAGTATATAGTGAGTTGAGTTGTGTGAACCTACAGCTGCTCCTCTTCTTGATCTGATCTTGTGTCCAGTAGTCTGCTTCTCCACTCTCTTCACATTAAGATGAAGTCGATCTGATTTTAGTGTGTCCATCTGAAGAAATCAAATCCATGTTACTTTGTGAATTTCCTTGTGTTTGTACGCACTGCCTCCAATCAACAAATCGTTGTGTGCGCAGAAATCTGCAAACAGTTCTTTATTCTCATTCATTTTATCGAGTCTTTCTCAGCCCATGATCAGTTCTCTTCCCGTGTTGTTCACTCCCAGTATGGAAGTCATGTCACTCATAAGTATGAATTTTGATGTCGCCATCTGGGGTAGGATCTTGTGTAGTACTGATTGCAGTTGTCTGTAGAACTCCTCCTTCTTTTCTTGATCCGCATTATTTGTTGGCGCGTAGCATTGTATGATTATTACTTTCCTTCCTTTTGATTTGAATCTTGCTGTCATGGTCCTGATCCTGCAGGAGGAGACTGGTTCCTCCCGCAGGAGAGCCTTCGATGGTCTTAGAGACATTTTGATAGCCACTCGAAAACTCAGTGTGTTGGTGGTTGTCGTCTGGGTGACAGTATCGGAGTAGATTATTGACTCTCCAGTCAAGAGTTTGTAGAGTCCACTTCTATTCCATCTGCTTTCGCAGATTCCAAGCACTTCTGTGCCATAGCTTCTCATCTCTTTTGCAATCTGGGCAGCCTTGTTAGGTTTATATATGGTACAGTCATTCCACGTCCCCATCTATACTTTCGCTTTCATCGAGAGAAGACACATGGGGCAGTCGACTTCCTGAAGGCTTTCACCAACCGGCGTCATTTCATCTCTCTGATTCCAGCGAGGAATAAGTTTATTTTCATTTTTTATATTTTCTTTGTGCTTTGAAGTTTTCTTAGCGATTTGATTGGTTTTCCTGGGTAGGGTTGCTAGCCGTATGCCCAACCTTCTCTTTTTATCCGGCTTAGGACCGGCTAGTAACTAGTGCACTAGTTAACCAGTCGAGGTTGGTTTTGTGTGAGGCTCCATGTTAATTTTGTCTCTCTGACTTACATCAAACGTTTTTATAAACCTTTTTCAAAATTAATGAAGACTGAAAAACGAATGAAAACTAAGTAAATGATTCGCCTGCACCATTGACGTCTGTGTTTAACCACCTGGCGACTACTTATTGATTACCTTTATGCACGTTTTCATTCCATATCACTGAAGTAACAATGGGGTATAAGCGTGTTATAATTTATTTCTAATTTCTCGGGTTAGCTGCACCTTTGTCGTCTGTATTTCATGTAACTGAACATTATTGCATTCGAAAAGAGGCTGACATTCTTTTATCATATATGATCTAACCTTTCAAATGCATGAAGACTGGACATTTTATCCATAGGCTTATTTATTATCGTAAAATATGGAACAGACGACCGGAGTCTATGGGAGGTTGTTTAAGTCCCAAGTGATAACTGCAATTTTTATGATATAGCTTGCAAGACTCCAGTCTTGGTTAGACCGAGTTGATCAGCCCCTACTGCTTTATGGGTTCCCTTGTAGGTCCCTCAATACCCTCGGTAGGTAACGCAAGTCCTGTATTCCACTACTATTCTATAGCCACCATTTATAACTACAATGTTTCAATAATATTAGCTTTTGTCTAGCTGTGTTAACTAAGTGTACCTGATTTGTCGCTAGTAAATTCATGACATCTGTATTGTTTCGACAGTTAAACATCGAAGTTTGTGTGTTGCGAATCACTCTGACTTTAATATTGCACAATGCAGTAGTTACTATCTAGTTTTTCGAACTTAATGTTTACCTGATAGATATTTAATTCACTGTTTCAACTGACTTATCGGAAACTTTAGCTGCTTCGGGGTTGTAAGTACGCTTTGCTAACTAACTACCATGTAGGACATAAATCCAGTTTGTGTCATAAATAGTTGATATTTTCTGTGTACATAAAGCAGAAATATTATGACAGAATATTCCGTCAATTCGTCATTTCATCTACTGGTATTTTGTTTCGAAGCTTGGTAGTCAAGTATGACCATGTATTTGTCATCTATACTTTTTTATAAGCCTATATTCTTTCTTGCCTGCTACGATTAGGACTTATTTATTGTATGTTCACATCTTTGACTGTAGATGATGCCTGAAATTGCTTGCACTTATGTAAACTAAGTTAATGGTTTGCATTCACCTGTATTGAATATAAAGTCTCTTTTTCCGTCTGTAATAAAAAAAATCAGGTTGTCGGCGCATGCGACTCTGCCACCACTCATGTCCATGCATTATGCTATAAATAAAACTTGTAGTCAAAGGTCTGATAGTACTACCTGACTGTTCACACTTCATCAGATGCAGTTGGGTGGGATACTGTGACCCATCGGTTAAAATGTGAGTGCCAAATTTCCTAACGACTATATTGTAGAATACGTTATCGTCATTACTATTGGATTCCAGTATATAGTTTGCTTTCTTTTAGTATAGTCGTCATCATCAGTTGACACCAGTCGGATAAATATTACAAGTCTGGGACGGTTGAACAGTTGCTCCGTCCTACATCGGAAGTCTTCAGCAGTGCGTTGCTAATGACCCTACGAAGGATTGAGCCCAGGACTGTCACTGCCGAAGATTCCCAAAATAGAACGAAATAGCGGTTCAGGGCTCCAAAAATTTGAATGCTTCTGGAACTAATATCAGTCCTTGGTAAATCGTACATTGGGACTTATTAATTCTCACAGATCATCAACTGAATAACTTTTCATAAGCCTTGATTATTGAATAATTAGAACCAGTATAAATTCTAAATGGAATGAGTTTAAGTGCTTATAATAGCTTGTCGAAACTTATCGAGAGGATATCTTGTCGACAGTTTCTATTGTATTGTAGTCTATTTGATGGCTAGCAGTTGAATCCATTTTAGGATTTGTCAGGTGGATGTACCTGCCTCTCAGTGAATTATGTTGTCCCCCACTCAGACTCGATCCCAGTACTGATTGTTTCAAACGCCAAAGCGTTATCCACTAGGCCACTGGGGCACAAGGGTTATCACTTGTGCGATTCGACCCAGTACAGCAAAGGAAAATTACAAGTATCAATAAACAGTTTCTGTTGCATCTTAATTGGAAGTGTTGCTGATCGATTCGTAAAGGATTACTTGGCTCCTTTGAGTTCTTCACCATCTCTTCAAAATTTCTTGTTCTCGCTGTTCGTTTTGATTTTCTTCTCTAAAATGTGATGTCACTTTCATTGAATATTCTAATGTTTACACTACACACTAATTTTTTTTTTATTTTCTCAAGGCAATGGAGAAGCTGGTTGACGAAGGCTTGGTTAAATCTATCGGTTTATCAAATTTTAATAAACGACAAATTGAAACTATTCTGAAACACTGTTGTATTGAACCAGCTAATTTACAAGTTGAAATTCATGCAAATTTTCCGAATACCAAATTAGTTGAATATGCTCAGTCTATTGGTTTAACTGTGACTGCTTATGCTCCACTGGGTTCACCGGCTCGTTCACCGTGAGTCATTTATGCTTAATATTCTCTCTACATATTTCATAATGCATTATAAACCTTCCTCTCACAAACCAATGTAACCAGAGTGATAAGACTTGTTAGCGTCATCAGTTCTGCTGTTTCATTATAGGTAGATAGGTGATAGTAAGTGTGTATCTTTTTTGTTGATTGCAGTAAATGGGGACAACAGGTAAGTGCGTTTTTTACTCGACAAACATTTCAAGCAACAGCCATTTCTTACTTTTTATAATAGAGAATGATGAATGTTGACTTCTGAAATTGTGTATTTCCTCTCGCTTGCATCATCCTGCTCTACAGACTGTTGAAAACTACTAATATTTCGCACCGATACGACCTCGAACACCAGAAAGTAAGTCATTTTAGAAAGTGCGAACAATAAGTCTTACAGAATGAAGTTAATTCATTATGTTTCATTAACTTTCTTTCAACTGCTTATAGGTAGTAGTACCCTAGAAACTGAGAGCAAAAACATCCACTGGTGAGAAAAAGGATTATAAGTGGTACAGATTAAGAAGTCTTAGTGGGGGGAAATTATGGACAGTTGTTTGGTGTTCTCAGACCTTTGGAATTTTTTCTTGGAAGCCTAATCAGCAAGCTAGGCGAATCCATTAGAATTTTCTTCATAAATCAAAGCTATTGAATGTTTATTCCATCAAGGGGTTCTTTTAATACATTTGAAACATTCAAAAATGGACTGAAGAAAATAAGGTTAGTGTCTATGTGTGTGTTGTAGGTTGAGACTGAAATGGCCTCCTCCGTTGGTCCTTCCTACATGCCTTCTCTGCCATGCACACATGAATCTCTGGTTACAATTTCAGGTGATATTTCACCGTCACTTCATTAAATATATGTGTGTAAGCCACTGTGGTCGGATGTTTACAATCTATTGAATTTAGGTACGAAGAGATGACGCAGCCAACATAGCAACTCCCTTCTTTTATAACTCGGTTGTGGCTAGCAGAGGATTTTAGGATGCATATTTCGTCCCACGTCGGACCCGTCAAGTGAATATATTTGCACCCAAGTGAGTGGTGTTATTCCCTCTGGGACTTGAACCCAGTACCGATCGCTTGGGACGTCAAAGCATCAGCCACTAGACCAATGAGGCATAACAACAGTCTCTTGTACAAAAGGTTGTTAGTTATCACTATTTGTCGAGTCCCCAAGTTAGTCATAAAAACAAATATTCAGGCAATATTGAGGCATCCGGATAGGATCCCATTTGCCAACAGGGGTTGATCACTTCGATCCAGTGTAACAACGAAGAACCACAAGTATCAACAAGTAATGATAGCTAATACTCGTTGTACGAGAGATGATTGTAGTGCCTCAGTGGCCTAGTGAGTAACTCTTTGGTATTTCAAGAGATCGGTACTACGTTTGAGTATCAATGGGAACAACAATCACTGGGATGCAGGTAAAGTCAGCTAGCGAGTGAGTCACAAGTAAGACAAAACGCGTGCCATGGATTTCGCTGCTACCCACAATCGAGTCAATCATAAACTGTATGCGTTCAGAGAATTCGAGACTATAGTAGTAGACGTCTTCGTATTACCCCTCTTTGTTCATCAAAAAGCTATTTTTAAAAAGTGAGTAATTTGACTCATATAAAATCAGTCTGAGTTTATTCAGTGAAACGTTATTTCAGTAAGATGTACTATTTATGGCATTGAATTAGCCGGTTCAAACCTGTTTGCATTCCTGATCAGATTTCAACTTAGGCGTCGATTGACTCCTCAGCTTTGCACTTTTTACTCACCTTTATTGTAATGGAAATTGCTAAATAAACACTGACAAGCAGAATATAATTTTTATTTAGTTCAGTAGTTTTTGTGCATATATGTTGTGTATTAAGGTCATGGTGCAATGTACGCTACCTAAAAATACGTTTTCACTTTAGGCCGCTTTATGTAGTATAGTGAAAATGAAGTGATAATCAGATTATCCTGTTAGTCCACGGTATGATTAGTGAAAGGTAAAGAGATTACTAAAATAATCAGCTTCATATTATCAGCATTTTCGTTCATTATTATTTTTAACACCAGTTGCATACTGTACTATTGACCTAGACAACGTATTGTATCACGTTTATTTGGTGATTATAACCATGTAGGTGAAAAATGTTCTCAACTCTTCTCACATTATAGATGGTAGTGCCGTGATTGTTAACTTTCTATTGAAATCAAAATCTGGGCCATGGCAAGATTCGAAACAGTAACCATTGGATTTCTGACGTGGTGCTCTACTAACTGAGCTACGACACCCGACTTTTGACCAGATTTTTATTTCATTTCAATCACCAAGGGTTTTGCCCAACTGCCATGTGAATTCATGACACGTTACTATCGTACTCACACTGGCTACCCAGCTAAGACTTCTCATCCCAGTCCAAATCTACTTCTATTAAAGAGAGGTAGCATAGTATAGATTATCAGTTTGACTATGTAGTGATTGTTAAAACTGGGAGTAGTACTTTCACCAAATACTTACTAGATGGTAAGTACTAGGTGACAATAGAACTTTTTCGACTGTGTACATTGTAGCCGTCAGTTATCATCACTTTGAATATAATTGTTACCATTGGCACTCAAAATATTCATCATAAACCCACACCATTTAGAGAACTGTTGGATACCTCGGAGAACTGGGCTGCCGTCTCTCCTAGTACGGGACTCCTTAGAGATGCACACCGATAACTGCTAGGGATTGAATCCAGAAACGTTCCGCGGTGACAACCTGACCATTGAGCCACTCGGTTGGAATCCAATGGCCCACATTTTCCTACTGCTATCAGTTTGTGATATAGCGCGACCTTCATTCAGTGCCATCGTTGGGTATCTATCCTCACGCGTGACTTGGTTTGCCCTAGCGATGCCACTCCTCATTAGAACTTCAGGAAATTTCATCTCGAAGTAATTAAGCACTGGACAACGGTTTAGTTTCTGAGGTTTGTGGAAATTTAGGCATACTGCAATAAAACGGTTGTCCAGTGCTCCCAGGATTTCCGTGACCCGCCAGCTGATGTCAGTTCGTGATGAGTACTAACGTGAAATATGTCATTAATTGTGAATTTAAAGAATGAAATACAGTGATGAGGAGGACTTCCAATTTCATTACTTGATCAGCACATAACTGAAGCCTGGTTACTAAGACTGCTCAGTGCAAAAAATGCCGGAGCATTGGAAGCAGAAATCCAATCAACATATATTCCACTTGCTGAGCCACCACCTACTTTGATGTGCTATAGCAGGAGAGGTTGAATTCGGTGGTAAGAAGGTTCAAATTGGCTAGACCAAGACGTGGCATCGATCGACGAAGTCTTTGACTGTTGGTGTGAGCTGTGTGGTGGGATGTAGACTGCCGGGCTGGGGTTCCTGAGAGGATAGGAATCAGCGGTTTGAAGACTCTTCATTACATGGCTGAAAATCGGTCACAATGGCAGGGATATATTCCTTCTTTGACATCTTCTTAGCCTTGAATATTTGCGCTAGCCTTCACACAACTTTATCTAGTTTGATATGAGTCTTTTTTCTATCTACCTGTTGTTTGTGTACTATTGTGAAGTGGGGCGACTTGAGCCGATGTACCTGTGTGTGAGGTTTTGCGTTGATTTTGTCTGTCTATAGTGATAGCACAAATGTCTCGCCTTTTGTAGCTTGCTGTGAATGTTGAAAGTCCCATCATATTAGTGTGGTTCGTCTTCCTAGTTAACCATACGCTTGCTGACGCTTTCTCGGCGGGGATTCAATGAACGCGATTACATGTTCTTTGATTCACCTAATCGAGTATTGATAAACATTTTTTTATGCTCTATACGTATTAAATTACTGGGTGATTAAGTTCACTTTATGTCTTAATTTTATATTACAGTAAATCTGAAAATTTGTTAACTGAACCGTGGGTTACTAAATCGCTGAAAAACACGTAAAGACACCTGCACAAGTTTTGTTGCGTTATCTACTTCAACGTGGATTAATAGTTGTGCCAAAGTCAGTTACTGCTGAAAGGATTAAAGAAAATTTTCAGGTTTGTGTGACTGAAGTGAAGTCGGTTTTCTCTTTCTCATTTGTTTGATCCTACTTATTGGTTATCAACATCACAATTACTCAGTACCTAGTCATGTGCAGTCATTTACTAACCATGTGGTTTTGCGTGATATTTCATCATTATGAGTGAAAGTCACGAAATCGTTTCCAATGTTTAGTTCATCTTTCCTTACGGTATATTTTTTCTCATATTTGTGAATTACACTCAACGCTCAGTTCATGAGTGAGTTGAAAAAGCCCTAGATAAACTATTGGAATTATCCAAAAAAGCTATCAGTCTTCATGACTTCAGGTGTGCTGATGAGCTGTTTTTTCTTCTTGAAAGTTCACGTTGTGTAAAATACAAAAGGTTACGGAGATACTAATAAATATCAACAGTCCTCAACATAAGTACTTGACGTTCACCATACCTTTAATCGTTTACTTGCCTTTCCAAGAATCTTTAAACTTCAAATTTTATCGTACTGTTGGTGTTGATAGCCTTTACTAATTTTTATATAGGAGTAAAACTTGAGCACTGTGGTAGATTAAAAATCCAATTTAGTCTGTTTCTCAACTATGTAACACAGTGAAACAGTATTATTTACTCAACAACGTTTCGGACACAATTTATTGTCCGTATTCATTCATATCACGTACTCCAGAACTTTGAGACAGCTTATGTATTCTAATTTTCTCTCCTTTGTGATGACAAGGGTAGTAGAATTTTCCATTTATCTGGGACAGGTGCAGAATTCCTTCTGTTACATGCATTTGGTGTTGATTCGATAAACAAAGATTCGGTTATCAATCTCTCACTCCAACTAACTAAGTTAGTTTTTAGTGTTGTATCTCTATCCCACTCAACTGTGTGTAATTGCATATAGAGCTATGGTCGAGGTTTTTTTCTAAATTCCTTATTTTATTAGGATCTACTGATCTTGATTTAGCTAAGTTTTTCTGTTCTGTTATTCTGATCGCCCCTGGTTGACTACTTTGACTTCGTAATCATTGCAAGGGATTTAGTAATCCAGATTATTGTGCTTGATTGCATCAGTAGTTGTAATGAACAAATCTGACTACATCTACAAAGTGAATGAGCATGTAGAAACAGGACCATATGAAGAAATTAAGAAATCAGTGGATACCATAATTAATGAGGTTAAGAAATCGACAAGGGATCTGGTACACCAGACGAAGCCGTTTTTAGTTGTCATAGTTGTTTAACTTGATGCCGAAAACTAATAATCCCAATAGAATGTATGGTATTATTAAGATTCATAAGCCAGGCTTATGGCAGATTTTAGAAACGCTTCAACTTACTAGTTGTCTAAATATTTAGCAATGGTGCTAGGCCCAGTAAGAAATTACTCAAAATCTCGGCATACTAACTCCTATGACTTAAAGCATAGATTAGATGACAACGAAAAAATGATTATTTTTGACATAACTAGCCTTTACACGAATACACCGATCGATATGACTCTGGAGGCAGTAAGAAATGGGCTTTAGGATGACAAGGAAATTACGCATCGAATTAAGTTGCGATCGAGGAAATCATGCTAGGAGTACGATTGTGCTTAACACCTATAGTTTTTAAGTTTCGAAATAAAATATATATAAACAAACTGAAAGGGTTGCTATGGGATCGCTAATGTCCCCTATCGTCAGAGATATATTTATGGATAGTTGAGAACAGATGGCCCTTCAAGCATTTACTCCTGCTCGAAAGGTGTGGGTCCGTTATATAGGTGATACGTTTATAATACTGGAATCGGAACACATGGATAGGTTGTTGGGAAATATGAATTCAGTAGTTAGTGTACACCGATTTACCTGTGACTTATAAAGTGATGAAGCTGAGCCAGCAAGATTAAACGAACACAAGACAGGAGTTTAGACACTAGTGTCTACAGGAAATCTCCCCGTTCGAATCGCCACTTAGAGTTCAAATCCTCCACACCCCATCTTAGGTAAACTAGGCTTAATTTAATGCCTAGGTGATAGGGCAGTAAAGCTTACTAGTAAACCAGAAAATCTATGACAAGAAATTTAACACATCAAGAATACGTTGCATCTCAATAATTACCCGTCTTAATTTATAAGTAAATTCATAAGAAACCGAAAAAAGAATATTAGCAGTGGTAGTAGTAGCAATACAAGTGTTATTCATAATAATTCTACTACTAATGATTATAATGGTGACAGGGTTGAGAAAGAAATCAAAGTCTTCGCTCTGTTACCATACAAGGAAGGCACCTCAGAAGCATTACGAAGAATTCTCAAACTCGCTTTGAAAAAAAGTTTTGTATATTAAAAGATCCCAGTGATCCAACTAGGCAAAATAATCTGGCTTACCAAATCTCTTGCAATGATTGCGAGGTCAAATACATAGGTCAAAGTAGTGGACCAGGGTCGATTAGAATAACAGAGCACAAAAACTTAGCTAAATCAAGATTAGCAGATCCTAATAATATAAATAAATTATACTGGGTTATGAGTGAAGGTAACCTCCCCTGGTTAACTAGTTCACTAGTTACTAGCCGGTCCTAAGCCTGGATAAAGAGGGAAGGTTGAGCATAGGGCTAGCAACCCTACCCCGTAAAACAAATCCAACCGCTAAACAAACTTCAAAGCACAAACAAAATATAAAAAATAATAACAAAATTATCCCTCGCTGGGATCGGAGAGACGAAATGACGCCGGTTGGTGAAAGCCTTCGGGAAGCCAATTGGCCCATGTGTCTGTGCTTCTCTCGATGAAAGCGAAAGTAAGAGTAGGGACATGGAATGTCCACACCATGTTTGAACCCAGCAAGGCAGCCCAGATTGCAAACGAGATGAAGAGGTATCACACTGAAGTGCTTGGAATTTGCGAAAGCAGATGGAATGGGAGTGGACTCTCCAAACTGTCAATTGGAGAATCAATAATCTACTCCGATATTGTCACCCGGACGACAACCACGAGCACACTGAGTTTTCGAGTGGCTATCATGATGTCCCCAAGAGCATCGAAGGCTCTCATGCAGTGGGAACCAATCTCCTCCAGGATCATAACAGCGAGGTTCAACTCAAAAGGAACGAAGGTCACAATCATACAATGCAACGCTATGCACCTACAAATGATGCAGGGCAAGAGAAAAAGGAGGAATTCTACAGACAACTGCAACCAACACTGGACAAGGCCTCAGTTGGCTATATCAAAATTCTAATGGGTGGGGTAACATGAATGCCAAACTGGAAGGGGACAACACAGGAAGGGAACTAACCATAGGTCGAGAAGCGCTCGGTGAGGTGATGAACGAGAATGGAGAATTGTTTGCAGAATTCCGTGCATTCAACGATTTGGTGATTGGAGTGGGGCAGTGTGTTCAAGCACAAGGATATCCACAAACCGACATGGATTTCACCAGACGCCAAGACACACTAAAAATCACATCAACTTTATCTCAATCTCAGGAAAATGGAGATGCAGTCTACTTGACACAAGATCAGATGAAGAACAGGAGCAGATGTAGGTGCAGACCACTATCTGGTACAAGGAACCTTCCAAATCAAGTTGAAAGCCTTCAAGAAAGCTGGTGATGACAGATCACAGTTCAAGTACAACACTCGGAACAGAAACTGAAGGACGAAACTACAAAGGAAATCTTCACGACAGCCAGCCATCAAGACAAAATGAGAGATATCGAGGAACATCCCTGAAGAAACCTGTGTGGAAGAACACTGGAGGTCTTTGAAAGAGATGTGGAAAGAAACCTGTACAGCCGTATTAGGAAAGAGGGAAGAAGAAAGAAGATAAGGAATGGACCTCGACGGATCTCCACATGGAAGCTGATAGAGCAGGGAGAGGAGGATGGTGAAGCAGAAGATGAACCAGTGCAAGGATGCTCAACGACAAGAGGAACTGAGTACAATGTATCAAACACTACACTGGACAAAGAAGTGAAGAAGAGTGCACGCAAAGACAAAAGGCACTTCTACAAAACACTGGCAAGTGAAGCAGAACAGGCTGCAGGTAGGAGAGACAGTGTCCTGACAACATTGTATCAAATAACCAGGTTGCTATCAGGGAAGAGACCAACACAGATGAGACCAATAAAAGATGATGACGGAAATTTAATTACGAAAGAAGAGAAACAAAGAAAACAATGGGCTGACCACTTCGAGAAGCTCTTGAATCGACCACCACCATCACCTGCAACTCGTCCAGAAATACCACCTACAGCCCAGCCGCTGAACTGCAAGTGAACACAAATCCTCCAACGAAAGTCGAAGTCCTGAACACCATAAAGCTACTGAAATGTGGGAAAGCAGCAGGACCAGATGGGATCCCGCTAGAAGCACTGAAAACAGACTCAGAGACAACAGTGGACATGCTCACACCACTATTGCACAAGGTTTGGAAGGAAAGGTACCTGGCGATTGAAAGAAGGGTTACCTTGTCAAACTGCCGAAGAAAGGAGACCTCAGTGTTTGCAAGAACTGGCGCGGAATCACGCTCCTGTTCACCCAATGCAAGCGAAATATTAAGCTGCATCATCTTGGAGAGACTAAATGATGCGCTGCATTCAAAACTACGACCGGAATAGGCTGGCTGGCTGGATTCAGGAAGTACAAATCATGTGAGGACCAAATCGCAACTTACGCTACGCATCATCATAGAACAGAGTATAGAATGGCAGTCAACTCTCTACCTGAACTTCATCGACTTTGAGAAGGCCTTTGACAGCGTCGACCGAGAAGTAATTTGGAAACTGCTTCAATACTACGGAATACCACAAACCTTTATCAGCCTCATTCAACAATTATATGAAGAAGCCTTATGCCAAGTAATTCACATTGGGAAGCTGAGTGATGCTTTTGAAGTGAAGCCAGGAGTGGAACAAGGTTGCCTACTATTCCCTATGACATTCCTGATTGTGGTGGACTGGATCATGCAACAAACAGTGAGGTGTGAGAAGTAGGGGCATACGCTGGACCTACGGAAAGAACCTAGAAGACTTGGATTTCGCCGATGACTTGTGTCTGATGTCACACAAACTTGAAGATCTACAGACGAAACTAACAAGTTGGCAGAAGAGGTGAGGCAGCGAAGGAAGACGGGACTTCAAGTGAATATAGAGAAGACAGAGGTAGAGGTGATGAAGATACCCAACCAACGCCACCACCACCACCAACAACAAGCTTCAATCACCATGAACGGGAGAAACCTAAAGGAAGTAGACTCTTTCACCTATCTAGGCAGCACTATTTCAACTACAGGCGGCACAGACGAGGATGTCAAAGTCAGAATTGGAAAAGCAAGACAGGCGTTCATTAGCCTGAAACCAGTGTGGAGATCTTCTGCACTCAGCACAAAGCGTGAATAAGATCCGGATTTTCAACACCAACGTCAATTCAGTGCTTCTGTATGGCTTAGAGACTTGGCGCGTTACGAAAGGGATTTCCAACAAACTACAGACATTCATCAACAACTGCCTACACTGGCTCGCTACTGAAGATCAGATGGCCAGAATAATAAGAATAAGCAACAAGGAGCTCTGGGAACGAACCAACCAAGAAGCTATCGCTGAACAAATATGCAGGAGGGATTGGAGATGGATTGGGCATACACTGAGAAGGCCGACTGAGGACATTATGCGTCAGGCCAGTTGCTCGAGTGGAACCCAGATGGGAAGCGACGAGTTGGGCGTCCGTGGTGAGTGTGACATGGAGGAGATCGTGCGAGGAGGAAATGAGAGATCGTGGGCTGTCGTGGAGCCAGGTTGAAAAGATTTCAGAGAACAGAGTTCACTGGAGATGTGCTATTGAAGCCCTATGTTCCATTAGGAACCCAAGGGACTAATAATAAATAATATTAATAATTAGTGAAGGTGAAATTGAAATCCAGACCGCGGCCAGATTCGAACCAGCGACCACTGGCTTTGCGGCCTGATGCTCTACCAACTAAGCTTCGAGGTCCGACTGCTGAACAAATTTTATTTCACTTCAATCATCGAGGGTTTCTGCCCGACTACCATGTGAGTTCGTGACGCGTTACTATCGCTTGGTCGTGTTGACACTGGCTACCTAGTCAGGACTTATCATCCCAATCCAATCTGACTGAATCAGAGAGGGGAAGCATACTGATTATCATTTGACTATCCGCGATAGCCGTAGTTTAGCAGACTAGTATTTATACTGGGTGATTATTGAAGGTGAAATGAAAATGTGAACCCCACCCGGATTCGAACCAGCGACCACCCAGTTTCCGGCCACGGTCCAAATTTTTATTTCATCTTCAGTCATCCAGTATAAATACTAGTCTGCTAAACTACGGCTGTCTCGGATAGTCAAGTAGTAATAAGGAATTTAGAATAAAACCTCGACCATAGCTCTATATGCAATTACACACAGTTGAGTGGGATAGAGATACAACACTAAAAACTAACTTAGTTAGTTGGAGGGAGAGATTGATAACCGAATCTTTGTTTATCGAATCAACACCAAATGCATGTAACAGAAGGAATTCTGCACCTGTCCCAGATAAATGGAAAATTCTACTACCCTTGTCATCACAAAGGAGAGAAAATTAAGAGTATATAAACTCTTCGCCAGAACAATAATAAAACGTAAATTGTCTGAACCTTGTAATGTATTTACGCAACACATTTCTAACTATCTGATCACACACGTACTTGTCACAGGTATTCATATGAAAGTTTATGGAGATAAGGAGTGAGAAAATGAAAAGTCAAGTTGGAAGGCGGAACACACTGAGAATCAATAGAGCGAAAATAATAGTACATCGAACTTGTTTTCACAGTTGAATTCAGCCAAGAAGATTGAATGTGATTCCATTACTAGCCACTACCTATCATTACCTATTTATGAAACATATTGGGGACGGATCCTTAAATTTGTTGAGGCCTTAGCTATTAGGAAGTTTAAACCACCTTCGTTATCACATTGAATCTCCCTTGGTGAATTCAACTATGATACCAAGTTCGATGTACTATTATTTTCGCTCTGTTGATTCTCACTGTTATTCCGCCTTCGGACTTGACCTCTTTTCATTTTCTCACGCCTCATCTTTTCGAATTTTATATGAATACCTGTGACAAGTAGGTGTGTGATGAGATAGTTCGAAACGTGTTGCGTAAATACAAGGTTCAGACAATTTACGTCGTACTATTATTTTGTCGAAGTTTATAAACGGAACTAATTGTTTATATAAATTCTGTCTCAAAGTTGTGGAGTTCCTTGATATGAGTATGGACAGCAAATCGTGTACGAAATATTATCCAGTAAATGATGCTGTTTCGCTGTGTCATTGCTGATAAACAGACTAAAATGGAATCTACTTATTTTGTATTTTACTTGATATTACTTTTCCTTTTTCAGTAGTTCAAATATTAAGGGTATCATAAACCATAAATTATACTGAATGGGTATGGATTTTGGTGGATGTTCGATATCCGGTTTTTGTTCAGATTCGTTATTGTCTTAGTTGGTTGTCTGCATATATTCGTGTAGGATACTATTTAGGAATGGTACCATAGATTTCTGCAATCACAGAGTCTACGTTGGATCGAATTTCAAAGAAGCAGATTTGCTATGAGTTCTTCATCTCGGAATGGTCAATGATATTTTTCGTTCCTGAGATGTAGCACAAGGTCACTGCAATGAACTTGGCTCTGAAGATACTAAGGCATGATTAAGTCTCTGCATCAATTTCAGCTATTCGAATCAGTTTTATGTTACGTGTTGTCCTTTAAATGCTGTGTCTGGCTACAGATCCATACTGACCGCACCGATGAATTTCGACAGGCCTTTATTTGCTAATTGATTTGTTAAGAAACTAGCCTTATTCCTAGAACGACCGTCTGTCATCGCATGACCCCCATTTTATGGTGACTGTAACCAGATAAACAAGTCACTAACTTCTGTGGAGTTGCAGTGCTGATGTATATCTGTAACCAGATGAAATTCTTTTCTACCTCAAGTATGCGGGTGACAACCTCGCCTGGTTAACTAGTTTACTAGTTACTAGCCGGTCCTAAGCCCGGGTAAAGAGGGAAGGTTGGGCATAGGGCTAGCAACCCTACCCCGTAAAACAAATCTAACCGCTAAAGAAACTTCAAAGCACAAACAAAATATAAAAAATGAAAACAAACTTATTCCCCGCTGGAATCGGAGAGGCGAAATGACGCCAGTTGGTGAAAGCCTTCGGGAAGCCAATTGGCCGATGTGTCTTCTCTCGATGAAAGCGAAAGTAAACGTGGGGACATGGAATGTCCGCACGATGTTTGAACCCAGTAAGGCAGCCCAGATTGCAAAGGAGATGAGAAGGTATAACATCGAAGTGCTTGGGATTTGCGAAAGCAGATGGAATGGGAGTGGACTCTCCAAACTGTCAACGGGAGAATCAATAATCTACTCCGGTCACCCAGACGCCAACCACGAGCACACTGAGGGAGTGGCTATCATGATGTCCTCAAGAGCATCGAAGGCTCTCATGCAGTGGGAACCAATCTCCTCCAGGATCATGACAGCAAGATTCAACTCAAAAGGAAGAAAGGTCACAATCATACAATGTTATGCACCTACAAATAATGCAGAGCAAGAGAAAAAGGAGGAATTCTACAGACAACTTCAGTCAACACTGGACAAGACGTCAGTTGGCGATATCAAAATTCTAATGGGCGACATGAATGCCAAACTGGGAGGGGACAACACGGGAAGAGAACTAACCATGGGTCGAGAGGCGCTAGGTGAAATGAATGAGAATGGAGAATTGTTTGCAGAATTCTGTGCATTCAACGATTTGGTGATTGGAGGCAGTGTGTTCAGGCACAAGGATATCCACAAAGCGACATGGATTTCACCAGATGGACACACTAAAAACCAAATCGACTTTATCTCAATCTCAAGAAAATGGAGACGCAGTCTACTTAACACAAGGTCAAGAAGAGGAGCAGATGTAGGTTCAGACCACTATCTAGTGCAAGGAACCTTCGAAATCAAGTTAAAAGCCTTCAAGGAAGCTGGTGATAGACCTCAATTCAAGTACAACACTCGGAAACTGAAGGATGAAACTACAAAGGAGATCTTCAAAGCAGCCATCAAGACAAAATGGGAGACGTCGAGGGACATCCCTGAAGAAACCTGTGTAGAAGAACACTGGAAGTCTTTGAAAGCTATGTGGAAAGAAACCTGCACAACAGTATTAGGAAGGAAGAAGAAAGAAGACAAGGAATGGATCTCGACGGATACCTGGAAGCTGATAGAGGAGAGGAGGATGGTGAAGCAGAAGATAAACCAGTGCAAGGATGCTCAACGACAAGAGGAACTGAGCACAATGTATAAAACACTGGATAAAGAAGTGAAGAAGAGTGCACGCAAAGACAAACGACACTTCTACGACACACTGGCAAGTGAAGCAGAACAGGCTGCAGGTAAGAGAGACCTGACGACATTGTATCAAATAACCAGGTTGCTATCAGGGAAGAGACCAACACAGATGAAACCAATAAAAGATGAAGAAGGAAATTTAATTACAAAAGAAGAGAAACAGAGGAAACGATGGGCCGACCACTTCAAGAAGCTCTTGAATCGACCACCACCTGCACTTCGTCCAGAAATACCACCTGCAGCCGCTGAATTACAAGTGAACATAAATCCCCCAACGAAAATGGAAGTCCTGAACGCCATAAAGCTACTGAAATGCGGGAAAGCAGCAGGACCAGATGGAATACCGCCAGAAGCACTGAGAACAGATGCAGAGACAACAGCGGACATGCTCACACCACTATTGCAGAAGGTGTGGAGGGAAGAGAAGGTACCTGACGATTGGAAGAAGGGTTACCTTGTCAAACTGCCGAAGAAGGGAGACCTCAGTGCTTGCAAGAACTGGCGCGGAATCACTCTCCTATCCACCCCAAGTAAAATATTAAGCCGCATCATCCTGGAGAGGCTTAAAGACGCACTGGATTCAAAACTGCGACCGGAACAGGCAGGCTTCAGGAAGTACAAATCATGTGCTGACCAAATTGCAACGCTTCGTATCATCATAGAACAGAGCGTAGAATGGCAATCAGCTCTATACCTCAACTTCATCGACTTTGAGAAGGCCTTTGACAGCGTCGACCGAGAAGTAATTTGGAAACTGCTTCAATACTACGGAGTACCGCAAACCTTTATCCGCCTCATTCAACAACTATATGAAGATGCCACATGCCAAGTAATCCACAATGGGAAGCTCAGTGATGCCTTTGAAGTGAAGACAGGAGTGAAACAAGGTTGCCTACTATCCCCCATGATATTCCTAATTGTGGTGGACTGGATCATGCAGCAAACAGTAGGCAGCGAGAAGAGGGGGATACACTGGACGACGGAAAAGAACCTAGAAGACTTGGATTTCGCCGATGACTTATGCCTAATGTCACATAAACTTGAAGATCTGCAGGCAAAAACTAACAAGTTGACAGAGGAGGCAGCTAAGACGGGACTTCAGGTGAATATAGAGAAGACAGAAGTGATGAAGATACCGCACCACCACCATCAACAACAACAACAAACTCCAATCACCGTCAACGGGAGAAACTTGAAGGAAGTAACCTCCTTCACTTATCTAGGAAGCACTGTTTCAACTACAGGCGGGACGGACGAGGACGTCAAAGTCAGAATCGGAAAAGCAAGACAGGCGTTCATTAGCCTGAAACCAGTGTGGAGATCTTCTGCACTCAGCATGCGGAACAAGATACGGATTTTCAACACCAACGTCAAGTCAGTGCTCTTGTATGGCTCAGAGACTTGGCGCGTCACGAAAGGCATTTCCAATAAACTACAGACATTCATCAACAACTGCTTACGCTCGCTGCTGAAGATCAGATGGCCAGAAAAAATAAGCAACAAGGAACTCTGGGAACGAACCAACCAAGAACCTATCACGCAACAAATATGCAGGAAGAAGTGGAGATGGATTGGGCATACACTGAGAAGGCCGACTGAGGACATCACGCGTCAGGCCCTCGAGTGGAATCCCCATGGGAAGCGACGAGTTGGACGTCCGAGGGTGACATGGAGGAGGTCGTGCGAGGAGGAAATGAGAGCTTCTGGGCTGTCGTGGAACCAGGTTCAAAAGATCTCAGAGAACAGAGGTCACTGGAGGCGTGCTACTGAAGCCCTATGTTCCACTAGGAACCCAAGGGACTAATAATAATAATAATGCGGGTGACATTGTCATACTGTACGGCACTATACAGACTACTGGAATTGCACTGGTTATATTTGGTGACAGTTTTTCGTATGGTATACATTTTCCATCGTTGAACTGCAAAATGCTCTTATAAGTTTGGAAGAAGCCTGTGACTGGACTCACACTTCTTGGTAAACCGTCGGAAGTAGTTGAAAATTGTGTATCTGTGTATTAGCGTCAGTTTTGATGGAGGTGTGATTGATTGGTATTTTTAATCGTATAACGAGGCCAGAGCGATATACGCCAAACTGGGTCATCTTAGATTCAGTTTCGGAGTCGGCATGGTGATAAAAAGTTAGGTGTACAATGTCCTGATGGGAACGTTTTTGCTCTAATTTTATGAAACCTGTCCTCTCTAAGCCTAGGGTATCCGATGACTTTACGTGCTCGATCATCATTGTCTCTTTTGGATTACCGGCATCTAATTTAAACGTTGACAGTAGTTCTGAGATCCGGTCACCCATATCTGATAGCAACAAAGTTCGTCCTTCCTTGAGTAAGATCATCGTTTGAGTCTAATTTTGGCAGCTGGGATATGTTATGAATATGAATATCATCCCACTGGCTCCTCACCATCCATTGTTTGCCAACCCTGGAAACTATCAGGTAAAAAATAAAGGCGACAGATGTATAGTGTAGCGCTATGCGATGAATAAAAGTTGAGTTGGACTAGTATTTGTCGATCCTTGTTGAGTGGAGTTTAGGAGATCATGTAGCTAAATCGCCTTAATTGACGTCAGTGATGCACATATTTTAATTTTCATCTCTGCTTTGTCTATGAAAAGCAGTAAAACTTCAATGAGATCTTTTTCGAACATTTCTCGCGGTAGCCACTGTCTGATCATTCCTTTTTATTGCACATCTAATTCTTTTCTTAATTTCATTATATCATTCTATATTGTGCATTTTGTGACGCATATGCACTTTGCTGAGTTTTCATTAAGGTCAAAATCAAAATATAGCAAAATCTGAGTCAAAGAAAGTATAGCTGTTGTCAATCGGATTATGAGCTTAATTAGCGATTCAAATATTATGAAAATTGCAGTGAACTGTGTTGGCATCCTTTAAAATAAACAAAGCTACGCTAGTTAGTGTACTTTGTATCGAAAGTGAACCTAGTACGAGTGTGTTACGGTCGAAGATAGCATACGTCGTATCAAGACGTAACTAAACATAGAAACAGAATCATAACCGAAGAAATGCTAACAATATCGTGATAAGCCGTGCAAACCATGAAGTTTGAAACAGTGGGGTGTTACGGAAGTTTATATTCATGTGAGATTACCAAATCGTATAGATGAACACCAGTAATGAACATCAGTACTCAGTAAACACTGGAATATAATTTCCATTGTTATTGTTAACTACAAATCATCTCCATTACCTTGTCTTCGTGTTTGATATTTAGGTGTTCGACTTTCAGCTATCTGACGATGAAATGCATCAGCTGAACACAAAAGGGGTTAATGAACGTAAATTCAAAATGCTCGGGTAAGTTTTTAGACACAGGTGTGTTTTTTCTGAGGTACTTTCAGAATCACTTTTGAGGTTGATGGGTATTTATTTATTTTTTCAGATTGGTATTCATCATGGACTGACATCAGTTAGGCTAAAACTATTGAAAACCTGGGAGCACTGGACAGCTGTTTTATCATAGTATGGGACTCATTAGGAGTGCACACCGACGACCCTACTTCGCGTGAGGTCGGACCCAGGGCCTCCAAGTTTTATGACCAGCACGTTAACATTGAGCCGCTTGATCAGGAACCAATGCTCCATATTTCCTACTTCAGAATCGGTTATCCATAGTAACCGATTGATAGTGAACAATATTTATGTTTTTATGTGTTACACTCATCTCCATATCGACATGTAGATTACTTTATTTCACACAGACTTCAGTTTATTTATTACTTTATTATAACATTCATTCAGCATTTCTTACTGGTAGAAATGTCAGTCATCCTTTAGATATCGTAGTCATTTCAACAAACCAAATAAGATACCACTTGTTTTCACTAAAAGTTGAAACGTTTAAGTTATAAGCTCTTTTCAGAATGCAAAGGATTTCCCAACATTACCGTTTGCTCATTAACGTCTTCCATTTCATTATCTGCTTATTTATTGTAGCTGGTTTTGTAAACAGCTCACTGTGTTCACTTTACGTCATTCGATTATTTCGCACAATCAAAGTATTCTCTAGATCATCTATGTGATGCGTGTACCGTATTCGTTTTTTGTGATAACCAATATTTCTCAAAATCTCAGTAGATCATGCAACTCAGTAGTTAAAGATGTTATCAGATTTAGCTGATAATGGAAGCCACCGATCCTCTTAGTATACTTTGAAATTCCTGTTGTTTACGCAAGTGCGTCAATGATGAATTTCCCTCAGAAAGCCATTGACATTTCATGGATACTGGGTAATGATTGAAGATGAAATGAAAATTTGGCCCGCGGCGGGACTCGAACCTGCAAATACTGGGTTTCCGGCCTGATGCTCTACCAACTGAACTACAAGACGCTACTGCTAGCCAGATTTTTATTTTCCTTCAATCGCCAAGGGTTTTGCCAGCCAGCCATGTGAATTCGTGATGTGTTACTATCGCTTGATTGAGATAAAAGAAGTAGTGAATTCATGGATAAACATGGAACAGTGTTTTGGGAAGCACTGTGTTTGTAGTGGACTTATCCTAACTGTAAATGACTTATCGTTTCTGTCTGTGTTTGGTTTACTTCAGATTTTGTACACTAATCACTAACTTGCCTAAACGTAATGATGTTGCAATATTTAATTGCTTTACTCTTTATCATCAGTAATGATCATCTTTTGATCACTTTTGGCTTCAAATGTCGAATGTTATTCACGAGCCTTTTTACTAATAGAAACTTACCACTCGCTTACTTGATGCTAATGCACATCTTTTGTTTTGCAGAATGATTCCTGATCATGAATACCCATTCAAAGAAGAATACTGAAGGCTACTTGGTAGTATCCATTAATGTACATTTGAACTAATAAACTTGTTCATGTTTTGTTTATTCTCCTTCTATTATACATCTATGGGGCACACTTTTTAGGGTTAGCCAAATATATCCAAATGTGTCTTCACCTCCGTAAAGCATCAGAAATTGAGTGGTTTTCTCATGTGTTCGATTTAACGACTTTGAGATTGGTGACTTATGACTTCATCTGACCAATAACAATATGAACGAGGAATATTCTTCTCCATAAATTCTCATCAGATTCTATAATTATGAAATGTGAGTGTACACAGTAAAACAAGCCATGTGGGACGAATACATTTTTGAAATGAAATGTTAGCTAAAGACGTTGAGGAAATCACATAGACACTAATAGTGCTATTAATATCCTGCATTGTGTAACAAAAGCAATCCCACGCATAGCTCTCCAACGCCTGCTCAGCATAGCCGTTGATTGTTATTATTCTACTAGTATTTTAGCCGGAATGGCACTATTCTACTAGGTCTTTGTTGACAACTTTGATTTGGATTCTTTGCTTCACTCAAGATATAACCAGAATTGGAAATATTCCTCTTTTGTTTTCACTGTATATGCTTTCATGGATTGTATGGTGCCTATCGTCACCTATAGCGACCATTATCCCTTACTTCTGGTAGATGCAAGTAATGTGCGCTAAAACTACTAAAGTGTTAGCCAGTCTTCACGCGTAGTCCCTTGGTATTTAGAAGATATGGGCTCTCTTGATATTCTATAAGGTATACGGTTTCATTTGAGTCTCTATGTATTGGTTACCACTGCACGCTTGTCGCTGTTCTTTTCAATCGATTTCTGCTTACTCCCTACTTCTATGACGATTTCAGTTTATGGACATTCTTTTATATATCTGCATGTTGTTCTCCCTGGAGCTTAGCATGCTGATTCAAATTCACTTTGTGATTATTCAAAGGGAATAAAATCATCTCAATCTGTTAAACTTTCCATTTTCATCAGTTGGTTATCCCCTTCTCTGACACTACATCGAGCATCGTCTTTTAGGCTTGACAAGTCTTCGAAACAGTAATGAATGACCTCTCTGAAGCACCTGGTTTCATTTATATGTGATAACGTTTATAGTCTATGATAATATTAGACAGTATGATTACCATGTATAGCTGATCCTTAGTGAGTAGTTGTGCATTTTGTCTGTCCTATGTTCTAGCTAATCATTACTTCTTCGCCTAATAGAACTTTTGTCAACTGGTGTTTTAGAAGCAGATCTGGTTGTATTAGTACGTGGTATCGTCAGAAATCAGCGTTCTTTGTTGTTGTGATGGTTGAAGCTGCACATTCAGTGCTTATCTTAAGTATTCAGTAGGCCGATTGGCTCACTGCTTTCATTCGTCTTGACTGTTATTCCTCTTATTCTTGACTGATTATTGAATTATGTCAAAAGATGCTCATTCTTCAGATTTTTCTACTGTCAGCCGTTTAATCGAATAGAAGAAATACCTCGACATGAGAAACTCGCTTTACAGTTGCTGATGAACAACCTGATCATGTCTATCATATGTCTATCGCTTTTCAGGTACGGAATCACTTATTCCTAGCTTTTTTTAAAGTTATTAAGGTTAGATGATAACCCTAAGTAGAAGAATATGATCGTGTATGGCCAGTTGGTTTGTTTGCAATACATAACAAGAAGCAGATAGATATGTGCATGCTGTAGGTTTGGTATGTCTATCACTGTCAGTTCCATTTTGCTTCATCAATACTGGATGCTAAGTAGATATAGGTGGGACGAAGATCATGTTACCGTACAACATTTGCCATGTATCTTCAACATGTACCAAAGAAAATGTGTAAGTAAAGCCACCATCTGTTCTCGCTCGTTTATCCTATGCTCTTCAAATGATATCTGTTCCATAAGTCTTGTTCATGAAACACCCCTGGATGAGCAGAAATCATGTGATATGTTAGGTATGGAACTGATTGAATTTATGGATTTGATGCCAACCGGAAACCAGCAGATTTAGTTCAACTGACAATTCGAAACATATCTGTTGACTACCGTCATCCGCAGGCAGTTTGACCTTACACTAGGAGATTAAGACCACGCAAATCGAAGTTACTTGCGCCTAATGCTTCACAGTGAAGTGCTTGCCAGCGTGAACTGCATTTATTATGTAGTAGCAGCACAAGGTCTATTATTTTTGATGTCTGGTTTCGTCATCAAACGTTCCTCAACTAAATCTCTTTGTTTCTTGCTATATGAAAGCCAACTGCATCAGGTAAATCTCATAACTATCCAGTTTCAGAGGCTATTTGTTTTAGTTTCTTGTCACCAAATTTGTGTTTGAACACCTCTTCGAAACTTCTATAGAAGTGGCCAACACCTGCGACATGTATATCATATGCATAAAAGTTGATCTCCAACTGGCTTTTGTTTTAATGAATTACTAAGGAACATATCACATAATTTACCTTGGAGGTGGTAGTCTATTGTAAATCATCATCGAACAACCAGAAAAGATATGATGAGTATTATTCATTGTGAGCATTACAGTTAATGATTTTTAACATGCAAATATTTATATCACTCAGAGTAGACAGCATTCACCTTAACGTTTTCATTCGCAACACATATAAATAAAAGTATGAGCAAGCAAACTAATAAAGATTAAGGCATCGGTAGTTTTGGAAGCACGCACACTTCATTCTGTTTCTCTTGTGTAGACATAAGGGCGAATATAGTACAGAGAAACAGATCGACGTGAAAACTGGCATAAGATTACATTGCCTGAGGTTGCCGGGCTTCACAGTAGCGAACAGGGAAGAAAAATTAATATTAAACAGGGACATATGTGAGGAGATGGATTAAGTGGATGATGATGAACAAAATGTTAAGGATTTTGAGGATGATAAAGAGTCTACACACTAAAAGTCTCAAAGCACTGATTTCTTTCGTCTAGATAGCCTCAGGCAAACAGTGTACAACTCCTTTAATGGCGAAAACAGTCAGAGTGTTCATGCAACAATGACACGTTTTGTTCTGCTCACATTGAGCCTTCTTCCAATAAATCCATCTTTAGGTGACATCGCATGTGTAGGCTGCGTCTTGGCACAGGCGACATTTGTTCAACCCTCTTCACATGATGAAATATCGCGTTTTGATCCACTGACTTGCATTCCTTACATAAAACCTTACTGCAAACCTCACTAGTTTGCATACGGGAATTCAACAGAGGCGAGAAACAAGGAGAAAACAAGTGTTAAAATTTGTCATCTGTGCATATCTCGTACTTTCAGATGCCAAGTTCTATACACAGTATGACAAACATAACAGGGTGCAGCGTATAAGCTCGTCGTCCAAGAGACAACAGAGATGATGCAGTTTGGTATGAATCCGACCAGCCTTTTGCACACCAGGTGCGAGTTCGTCAATTACCAGCTCATTTAAGCTGGTCCTGTAAGGCACCTGACTAAAGCCGCTGTAGCGTCACACACTTCCCCTGAATCGATAGCTTAGGGTCTGACGACATCCGACATTGATGCTGACCTTGATAGTTTAACTGGACTCGCTAAGCTGAAGGCACCCGGTCAAGCATCCTCGCCATTTGGCACGCTGTCGTGTTACGTTGCATTGCTCGTATTCGACTCTCTAGCCAGTTAGTTGGAACGCATCGGTATTTTGGCATAACCATCCAAATATACTATTCCATCCGACTACGCTATCGTGTTCTTCCTTGGTCTCGTATTCGTGGGTATATAACAAGTTCGAATAATTAGTGATTGGTCTTTGCGTCTGTCAAGTTCGCACCAGGACAAATCCTAAATTGGTGAGCCCGACGTGATCACATATCCCGACCAATAACAAGTATTGAATTGGTGAGCCTGTTCCATTTTATATTTGTTTATTGTTTTCATTTCGATAACATTTATTTATCCATTTACTACACTTTCTCATGTCCGACCACACTCCCAAGCTTATTCGTATTAAGCCGACTACGAACACGATCCAACTCGTGCCATATTGGCCAGACAATGCAGAAACATGGTTTCTGTATGCCGAGGCCGATTTTCGAGAACAGGGTGTCTCAGATCCTCAATCTCGATTTCTTGCTGTCATACGGTCACTACCGCGAGAATTAAACAGGTATGTTACAGCAAACATGTTTAATCCTGAAGTAAGTGACCCTTATGCACTTCTAAAGGCCGCACTCTTGAAGAAAAGCGATCTCACAGATCGCCAACGTCTAGACGAATTGCTTCGTAACATCGAGCTAGGCAGCCACTCAGCTACTGAAGTCCTCGCACGCATGCGAGAAGTAATCGGTGCACGAACATTTGACGATGGTTTCTTCCGAGAACTATTTCTCTCGAAACTACCACAACCGGTGCAAACCGTGTTGGTGACACTCCAGTCAGTCCCACTCGACGACCTGGCAGCCTCAGCAGATAAAATACTGGAGATATCCAGCAGACCCGTCTCCAACGTATATTCTATCTGCGACAAAACAGAGCGCCAGGATTCAGAGGTGACCAAGTTGTGCAACTCTGTGAGACGGTTGCTACGATCTCGAAGTCCTAGATCACGTAGCACTTCACAGAAACGCACCTTGGCGCATCGCAGCAAGTCGCGTGGTAGCCCTAAAACGAAACCCAACAGGGTGGAAAACCCTGAATGGTGCTGGTTTCATAACACTTACGGGGATGAAGCCAGAAAATGTCGTAAACCATGCCGTTTTAAGAAGGACCCAAACTCGGGAAACGGTCACGCCGGCACGTGCTCACGGCAACCGTAGCCGGCGGAAAAAGCCGTTTGCTCTACGTCACCGACATTAAAACGAAAGTCCGCTACCTCGTCGACACCGGCGCAGAAGTTTGTTCTTCCAGCAACGACAAAGGAGCGTCATCTTGACCCATCCTTCAATCTTCAAGCAGCCAACGGCAAGGCAATCGCGACATTCGGGAGACGGTATGCCTACCTCAACTTAGGTTTACGCAAACCTATCCACTGGATTTTCCTCCTGGCAGACGTCTCTATGCCCATCATTGGCATAGATTTGCTAAACCATTACGATCTACTCGTAGATGCTCGCCGTCGACGACTGATAGATAACAGCACAAAGTTATCTATTGGCGGCACCACCTATGTAGGTCCGAGTTTAGCCATCGTTAGGACTAAACAATCAGACGACGCGTCCTACCAGGCAGTTCTGGAGAAATATCCAGAGTTACAGCAACCGAAGCACACTCTTCCGTGCATAACCAGCAATGTTATGCATCACGTCACAACCACAGGTCCACCTGTGGCATCCAAAGCGCGCCGTCTAGCCCCCGATAAGCTCCAAACGGCGAAAAATGAATTCGACCACATGCTCGACCTGGGCATTATCAGACCGTCGAACAATCCTTGGGCATCGCCATTGCACATGGTTCCCAAAAGGATAGCAGACTGGCGTCCAACCGGTGATTACCGAAGGCTCAACGCCAAAACAACTCCGGACTCCTACCCGATACATCAATACAAACCCTCGTACACTTTGCCTTTTTATATCAATTTTTATTTACCATGTAATAAAAATTAAAAAAACGGGAAGATAAGCGTAAATTTTTATTTTTCGATATGTTTATATAAAATAATTCCCATTTTTACGCAACGTTTTCGTGGTATTAAAGACTTTTATTTATATTCCAGGTGCAACGAGCACTGGACGGAACGTCGAAAGGAACAGATGACCGCGACCGACGTACAATTCCATTTATTGTATTTTATTTATTTAATCGCCACGACACCCTAGAATAAGGTTCAGACAACCAGGGGCCACCTCACGCAGTCAGCCCATCGGAAGAGTTTTACCAGTGGAGAAACCACTGGGTTTTTACTTCCGGCTGGTATCGTCTTAGGGTCCTCACGAACCCACTAGGGGGGGAGTGATCTGTAGCGTCATACACTTCCCCAAAATCAATAGCCTAGGGTTTGACGACTTTCGACATTGATGCTGACCTTGATAGTTTAACTGGACTCGCTAAGCTGAAGGCACCCGGTCAAGCATCCTCGCCATTTGGCACGCTGTCGTGTTACGTTGCATTGCTCGTATTCGACTCTCTAGCCAGTTAGTTGGAACGCATCGGTATTTTGGCATAACCATCCAAATATACTATTCCATCCGACTACGCTATCGTGTTCTTCCTTGGTCTCGTATTCGTGGGTATATAACAAGTTCGAATAATTAGTGATTGGTCTTTGCGTCTGTCAAGTTCGCACCAGGACAAATCCTAAAATCCCCTCTATCGGCAATATTCTTATTGACTATCAGGTACTTGAGAGTTGTATTTGTTTAACCAGTTTTTCACGCATACTACGTATTTGCTATCGAGAGGTTTTGGACTGTATAGATAAAAAGCGGCACTGTTGAGGTAGTTTTGTAATTTTCATATGATCTACTGTTGTTTTGCCAGTAAACAGATTTTGTTACCAGTAGAGAACTCATTTACTACAAGCCGTGTTCTGCAATTCTGATCCAGCCGTTGACCGTGCGTTACTAGCGGGAGTCCGGAAGCTATATAGTAGAAAGCCGGAACCAGTCAGATTAACGTTAGTTGCCACCGCCTAGATATTACATAATTTGAGGCCAAGATTATTGGATATTAGATGTTACGCGAACCTGGTTGAGCATCCTTGCCATTTGGCACGCTGCTGTAGTGCACTTTCTTGGCACCAAAATATAACTAAGGCTAAAATAAATAGTTTAAATTAGATTAATTAAATAAATCTCTAGCTTGCCTCCGGATGCTTAGGGTGTTTTAAGTTTTGTTTTAAGGAGGATGCATCCGAGCAGGCTTGGACGCCATTTTTGCGCTCCATTGTGCTGATCACCACGCACGTACTCCGAGTCCCTAGTTCAGCCTTACAAGTCAGATAAGTTGATTAAACTTTTCCCTCATTCATTATTATTACATTTACTTTAAATACATAGCTCCTTCAAATACATTGCGTATCAGTTCTTTTGATTTGTGTTTTGTTATCAGTACTTACACGTTAGGTAAAGCACTGGTTAGGCAGGTACTAGAGCACATCAAGATAAGTAGGGTTGATCAAACGTTACGGAATTGTAACACGCATCCCTACACTGCCATGTTACGTCAAACTGCTCGTAATCAACCCTCCAACCAGGTAGTTGGTACGCATTGGTATCTCGGCACGACCTTGCAAATATGCTATTCCATGCGACTACATTGTTGTGTTCTTTCTTGGTCTCGTATTTGTGGGTGTATAACAAGTTCGAATAATTAGTGGTTGGTATCTCCATCTGTCAAGTTCACACAAGGAAAATTCTAAATTAATGAACCCGACGTGATAAAAATCCCGATGAAGAACAAACCTTAAATGAGTGAGCCTGTTCAACTTCCTTACTCGTATATCATTTTCATTTTGATAACCTCTATATATCCACATACAACTCCGTCCCATGTCTGACCATACTCCAAAGCTTATCCATATTAAGCCTACAACGAACGCTATCCAGCTCGTGTCATACTGGCCAGATAATGAGGAGAGATGGTTTCTGTATGCTGGGGCAGATTTTAGAGAACAAGGAGTCACAGACCCCCATCCTAGGTTTTTTGCTGTCATAAGTCCACTACCGCGGGAATTAAACAGGCATGTCACTGCGCATGTGTTTGGTGCTGAAGTGAGTGATCTCCATGCACTTCTCAAAGCTGCACTACTGAAGGAAAGTGATCTCACAGATCACCAGCGCCAAAACGAGTTGCTTCGTGACATCGAGCTAGGCAGCAACTCAGCCACTGAAGTCCTCGCACGTACGCGAGAAGTTATGGGCACACGAACGTTCGATACTGGCTTTTTCTGAGAACTGTTTCTCTCAAAGCTACCACAAACGGTGCAAACCATGTTAGTGGGACTTCAGTCAGTTCCACTCGATGATCTTTCAGCCTCGGCAGATAAAATACTGGAGGTCACAAGCAGCCCCATCTCCGACATATATTCTGCCTGCGAAAAACCAGGGGGCCAGGATTCAGAGGTGACCAGGCTGTTGTGCAGCTCTGCCAGGCGGCCGCTACGAACTCGAAGCCCTAGGTCACGTACATATCACAGAAACCCACCTCAGCCCATCTCAGACACTCGCGTGGTTGTCCAAAAACTTAGCCTAACACGGTGGAAAACCTAAGTGGTTCGGGTTTCACAACACCTACGGGATGAAGCCAGAAAATGCCGGAAGCCGTGCAGTTTCAACATGAACGCAAACTCGGCACGCGTTTGCGACAACCGTAGCCGGCGGAAGCAGCCGTTCGCTCCAAGTCGCAGAGATAGAGACGAAAGTTCGCCACCTCGTCGACACCGGCGCAGAAGTTGACACCCTTCACACACCCACAAAGGAGCGTCATCATGACCCATCCTCCAATCTTCAGGCAGCTAACGGCTAGGCGATCACAGCATTCGGGAGACGGTATGCCTGTCTCAACTTGGGTTTACGTAAAGCTATTCACTGAATTTTCCTCCTGGCTAACACTCCTATGCCCATCATTGGCATAGATTTGCTGAACCACCACGATCTACTTGTAGATGCTCGCCGTCGACGACTGGTGGATAACAACACAAAGTTGTCTGTTGGTGGCACCACCTACGTAGGTCCGAGTTCAACCATCGTCAGAACTAAACAATCGGGCAACGTGTCCTATCGGGCAGTGTTAGGGAAATATCCAGTTACAACAACCGACTCATACTCTTCCGTGCACAACCAGTAATGTTATGCATCACGTCGCAACCACAGAATCACCTGTGACATCCAAAGCACGCCGTCTAGACCCTGATAAGCTCAAAATGGCGAAAAGTGAATTCAACCACATCCTCGAACTGGGTGTTATCAAACTTTCAAGTAGCCCTTGGGCATCACCACTGCATCTGGCTCACAAGAGGGATAGCAACGACTGGCGTCCAGCCGGTGATTATCGAAGGCTTGGCGACAAAATAACACCGGACTGCCACCCGATACCTCACGTTTACGACTTGACTGCGACGTTATGCGGAATGAACATATTCTCCGATATCCGATGTGGTCAAGGCGTATAATCAGATACCTATGGCAGCAGAAGATATCGCGAAAACAGCCATCATTACTCTTTTTGGCCCGTTTGAATCCCTGCGCATGCCATTTGATCTTCGGAATGCAGCACAAACATTCCAGTGCTTTACGGATGATGTCTTCCGTGGTTTGAATTTTGTTCACGCCTACATCGATGACTGTCTCATTGCGAGTCCGGATAAGGAAACCCGCCTTAAACACTCGGATCTCAAATTCAGTAGACTAAAAAACATGGCACCATAGTCAACTTGCAGAAGCGTGAAATAGGGGTCGAATCACCTGCCTTCTTTGGGCGTACCATTGATAGCAAAGGTGTGCTCCCATTGAGAGGTAAAGTGGCGGTCCTCATGAACTACCCAGAGCCGACTACTGTGAAGCAGCCCCGCACTTTCAATGGCCTGGTAAGTTATGACCGATGGTTTGTCCTCAACTGCGCCTCAATCGTGAGACCACTCACAGATCTACTTCGAGGGACTACGAAGTGCGTGACGCTGGACAACGTGGCTGGACTTGCTTTCTCTAAAGTCAAGGAAGCCACTTCAAACGCGGCCATGCTTATGCATCACGACCCCAACGCTCCATTGCTATTGATGCATCTGGCTCAGCAATTGGAACAGTTTTGCACCGGTCGACTGACAACCCGTAGCAACCGTTAGCCTTTTTCTCGAGGCGGCTGCAACAGGCGGCCACGAGATACGGCATATTTGATATGGAACTCTCAGCTATGCACTGTTCTGTACGCCATTTTCGACTTTCGGTGGCAGGTCGTGACTTCATTATTTTCACAGACCACAAACCGTTAACCTTCTCTTTTGGCCCGGCATCAGGCAATTACTCCCCTTGCGAGTCGCGACAGCTGGATTACATTTCCCTGTTCATGCCAGATATCCGCAACATTTCTGGGGCAAATAACTCCGTGGCCGATGCACCATCTCGAATAGCTTCGATAAACCGTATCGAAGGCGTTGACCTCGTTGAACTGACAGTGTCAAAAAGAAGACCTTGAGCCGCATCATGGGTTGTTGTCCACAACCCTCTCTCTCTCAACTGTGTCCAGCAGGGCCAGTCAAGGATACAATTTTATGCGATGTCTCTGCTGGTCAACCACGCCGAATAGCTCCGAAGAGATTTTGACTCAACGTCTTCAATACGCTGCACAAACTGTCCCATCCAGGTGTACACGCCACCATCAGGCTTGTTGCACAACGTTTCTGCTGGCCAGGAATGAACAAATACGTCAAGGTGTGGGCTCAGTCGTGCTTAGCGTATCTGAAGTGCAAGGTCACACAACACAAGGAAAGCCCCTTAGGCTCTTTTCTAGCCCCAGACATGAGTCCGAACCACGTCCATGTGGATATTGTAGGGCCTCCACCAGAATCAAATGGATTTGCTTACCTTCCCACCTGCGTGCATCGCTTTATGCGATGGCCAGAAGCAGTACCTACCAAGGACATTACTGCTGGGACCGCTGCTCGCGTTTTCGTCGAGAGATGGATCGCGAATTTTGGATGTCCATCTTACGTAACAGATGACCGTGGGCGCCGATTCGAGTGTGGATTATTTCACGCTCTAACTGCACTTTCAGGTTGCACTGGATTTTGAACGACAGCCTACCATCCACAAGCAAATGGTATGGTAGAACGTTTCCATGGACAGCTGAAAGCTTCCCTTTTGACCGCAAACACCTCACCTCTGCAGAACTCGTCTGCGGGACTACTCTTCGCCTACCAGGTGAGTTCGTTTTCCCTTCAACTTTCAAACACGTTTTCTACAGGACACCTTACGTGACCAGGCTTACAAACGCAACGCTTTCAGTCAGGCCTTCTCCGGCTGGACCTCGAACGTCTGATGTCTTCGTTCGCCCCAGTTTACAAAAGACAACACACATGTTCATCTGCTACGATGCCGTTTGTCGACCACTTGAACCACCTTACGATGGACCATTCAAAGTGATCAAGCGATATGAGAAATTCTACATAATCGAGCAAAACGGATGTGAAGATACTGTTAGTATCGACCGTTTGAAAGCAGCTTATTTCGAAGGCGACTCCATCATTAGTGACATTTCAGCTCACTATGGCCGGCCGGCGGATAGACCAACTATCGAAATTCTTCACGATGTGCCTAGTAATACACAGATACAACAACCACCGGTGCAACAAAGACACGATCAGGTCGAACCGTCAGGTTCCCAGAGTACTTAAAGTCATATTCAGCTGAGCAGTGTTAAATAAAACGTGCAAACCATTTTTTTAATTCAAAATTATTTTTTTCGGGGCACCGCTTTTTTATTTGCTGAGAACGCTAGAACCCCCCTACGTTTTATCATTTCATACCGACTTTTTACCACCACGTAATGAAACTTTTTCGCAAAAATGGAGATAAGCATAAAATCTATTTTGGATATATTTAGACATAGACAATTCCCCTTTTACGAAACATCTTCGTGATATTAAAAACTTTTATTTGCATTCCAGATGCAACGGGCACTGAAGGGAACGTCAAAGGACACTGAGGATTGCGATCAACGTACAATTCGATTTATTGTATCCTATTATTTCATTTGCCACGATACCCTGGAGTAAGTTCGGGCAACCGGGGGCCGCTTCTCGCAGTGAGCCAATCAGAAGGGTTTTGTCAGTGGAGAAGCCGATGGGCTTTTACTTCCAGGTAGTATTGTCTTAGGGTCCTCACGAACCCACTAGGGGGGAGTGGTGTGCAGCATCACACGCTTCTCCAGACCCAGTAGCCTAGCGTTTGACGAGATTCAACATTGATGCTAACCTTCATAGTTCTACTGGACTCCTAAAGCAGAAGGCACCCGGTCAAACATCCTTGCCATTCGGCACGCTGTCATGTTACTTCAAACTGCTCGTAATCGACCCTCTAGCCAGTTAGTTGGTACGCATTGATGTCTCGGCACGTCCTCATTAACATAGTATCCATGCTGCCGCACTGTTGTGTTCTTTCTTAGTCTCGTCCATTTTTTTTAGTGTCACACTTTCAGTGTTACGCACAGCATATGCACAAACTATACGTCGAGAGGACTGGTCTTTCGCAGATAACATAATCTTTATGCTTACTTGTAGGTACCAGCTTTTCTGTCGTGTTATTCACGAGTGGCTTTGTTACTTCAGTCAACACAAACGTTTGAGTCCCATGGCAGAGAGGCCAAACCGTCTATGATTCAGGATAACGTCTGTGTGCTACGGGGTTTTGCGTTGTGCGTTGCTACTTTTCACTTCCTCTTAGCTACATGGCAGAGGCTGTTGTGAAGTGGGACGTTAGTCCAGCACAGGCAATCCCGAGATGCCTTGAGTTGACCTGAGCTACACATCAAAGTTTTTTCGGGCAAAGGAGACAAGCAAATGAGACTCCAGAAAGGTAAAACCCTGCATTAAAAAAGACTTTCCTTGATACTGAACATTCGAAAGAATGTGTCAGCAGCCAAGTCACAGAAAAACAAGTACTCCGAAGTAGTTGTTGATTGAGTACAAGGAACCTACGACGACCAATAGGCAGCAAACCCCATCGAATTATCAGACTTGGGCTATAGTGTTTCACCCAGTTGGGGATCAGTGGCGACGCGAGAAGGTGGTTCGATGCATGAACGTGGGGACACTTAGCTCCAGTTACCACTTGATCACATCCAAGCGAGGCGCAGTCAAATGAAAAGCCGGGAGGAGTAGGTACCGATGGCGAACCCACTGTCAGGCAGATATATCGATACCTACTTTTAAACCCACTTGTAAGGGATATAAATTGACAAGCATCCGCAACAAATGATAATGCTGGTGGGAAATCAATGGATTGCAAAGAATATGTCGGCCATCGTGGTAATGTGGTGGAAGTTGACTGTCGATACAATGGCTTTCCGAACCATGTTATCCGAGGCAACCGCAGGGTTCCACGTCATGTCGTATTCCGTGTCGCCCCCCAATGCGGATTGTTATTCTACCAATTCCGTACCTCAGATCCGAATCCAGACATCCTGGGACTAGAGTACCCTGCATAAGTGGTGAATCCATGGGAATGAAAAGTTAAAGAGCGTAGACCTCTTACACAGGCTACATTGTGAATCGCAAGTCTAGACCACATAAAATTGAAGGATCTGACCGATGATTTCTTTTATCCTTTGATGGCAATATTCCTAGGAATTGTCACCTAGTATGGTCCTCCACGTGTTTTCCTTCTTAAACGGTGAGTGGTTTCAGGTGTACAGTTTCACAAGTCAAAAGGGCGAACAGGTTTCATCATGAAAGACCTCTCTTGTGTTCCATTCAAGAATGTTAGATGGCGAAGGTCACCCGGAGGTAGATTTTTGGGTTTGCACAAGCCATAGTAACTTCCACAGGAAAATATTTCTTCACTCAGTCACATTTTCTTACATAGGAGTAGTGCACTCGATGGGAAAGAATTTCAAGTATGTGTTAATCTATTGGCCATGTTGTGGCGCACAATCATAGCTTCGAAGAACTTCTCTAAAATGAATTGGACGTTTTGTGCGATCCATACGCATGGGTAGATTGTGGCACTGCAGATGTTAGAGACCGTTGGTTCTGGGTTTGCATTTTAATGCTGGCACGAACACGCTGGGATTTACACACAGTCTCAGATATCGTTAACTCTATTGCCTCACCGACTACCAACGGAAAATTGTGATTGCGAAAAGTTCTAAAGACTATTTGATGTTCGAGGCGACAACATTACTGACGGTGGTATTGAACAGAACAAATCTTATACTCGGTCAGATGTACCGTTGAAATGTACCCTTTGTGTTCGTACAGTGACTATCTTTACCTCGGGTGATTTCATGTTATGAAGTGATCCTAGGCTGAGATGAATTATTTGTTGATCAGCTGGTGGAATCGAGAAGCAAGCGTAATCTGACAGTCGCTAAGGCTGCCTGCTACTCCAGAAGAATATCGTCAGTCATGCAAATCTCGCCATTCTATTCACAGTTTTCCATACAAGCTGGCGTTAAAATGTCTCCTCTCTGTCGTGATGAACCCATAAATAAATAGTTGCTCCTTAGACCAAGGCTGGTCAGTAGGTTCCGACGAGTCTTTTTTCCTGTAGTTGGATGAAAATGGAAAACTGTTTTGTCGGCGTCGCAGTTGACAGATGAAGCTAGATGAAAAGAACGTAGCTTGCGTTTGATTGCTCATACTGATTTTATAATTCTAGTTAACTACTGACAAAGAAGGGATCTGTGTACTTTGAAATAAACCTACTGCTGACGACCTACCAGTGTTAGTATTTGGACTCTCAATGTATTTTCGAAGAAAGTGGTAAGTGTGTATTGGTTGTTTCCGTCGTAGTGAAATTCATCCAACCAGCAACAAGGAAACTTATACTTTTGTCAGCTAGCAATGCAGTTCGAAGCATGCATTTCATTTCATTGGTGGTGGACCCGTCAGTAGGATACATTTACTACTGCTTTGGTTTCCCCAACGAACCTCGAACTCACTTCGTCAAACAGGTCGGAGTAGTTATTGCCTGTAGGTGGGGGAGAAAAATCACAATGAGACGGAAAATATACCTGAAATATTTAAAACACGATCAGCATTCTGCTGTGATATTCTCCTTATTTCCCGCTGCCTCCACCAGGCACCCAACTATACGATCAGCAAGACAGTCTCATCGCATGCGCTGGCAGATTTGGAAAAGTGAGTAACATGTTTCACCGCTTTGGGGGTATTTTATCATAGTAAGCTGTTGAGTATTTGTGATGGATTTTTCGTACCACCATACCTGTCACTAACAGTCAGCTTCTGACCAATGGAAATTCACATCATACGAATCTCTTAGTAGATGTTTGTTTGACAATAAACTCCATTTGTTGTGAAATTAATTACCAGTTATCTTGGTACTTGTTGACGTTTGCGCATAATGACTTGGGAAGGTGGTGTATCCTCGACCTTTTTTATGTATCTGAAAGGAGTTTTGGGATCGTGCTTGTGCGTACTTAACAGATGGAGATGCCAATCACTAATTATTCGATGTTGCTTGATACCTACGAACACAAGATCGAGGGAGGACACAATAACGTAGCCGGGTGGAATAGCATATTAGCAAGGTCGTGGCAAGATACCGATACGTTTCAACCGACTGGCTAGAGGGTCGATTACGGACAGTGCAACGCAACATGACAGCATTCCGAATGGCCTGGATGCCTGACCACGTGCATTCAGCTTAGCGACTCCAGGTAAACTACGTAGGTCAGCATCAATGTTGACTGTCGTCGAACTCCCAGTTGTTGATTCCGGAGATGTGTGTGACGCTACGTGAGTGAAGCAGAAGATACAGAGGAGTTGTAGATCAGTCGGGTTACTTTAAGCGACAGTTAAGCTGCTGGTAAGCCTGTTTGGTGGAGGCTGCTTCGACTGCTGAGTGATAAATGGCATCGTCCATCCGATCAGACACGACTTTAGAATCAGACAGATACGCTCCCTAAACTTTATACTCCCTGCAGTGACTGCAGCAGTAGATGGGACAGCAAGGAACCTGCTCAAGTCAACCTTTCTAAACTGAAAGAAGGCTTTCGGGCGTGTCCAACACCACACCATGCTTGCTAATCTTACACGACAAAAGTGATGGAGCCACTCATGGCATTACTCACAGCTTGCCTGGAAAACGAAGAATACCAATATCAGCGCCAAAGTAACTCGTCAGTCTGGAAGAGTGTAAAAGTAGGGGTTTCTTTATAAGGCATCCAGGTGGCTCTCCTTAGTCGACCGCTGGTAAATAACCTCCCTGTCTAGATCTCCCCACCTATGCTCCCATTTGCCGATGACGTCAAATGTGACGTAGACTTAAATGAGGATTTTGGGATACTCCATAGCCTTTTGCCGCAATTTTCGTCCTGGCTAGCCAAAAATCTTTGGAGTTACAGTCTTTGAAAGAGCAAGGTGATGTATCGTTGAGCATCGGAAGCTCTGAAATCCCTCTGCGTTCTCAACTGTTGTAATGTAACAACTCCACCGTGATATGTCAACAGTTGCTGAATAAAACTGCACTTTTAGTTTGATATATTCAGGTAACTCTGTCTTCAACATCAGGGACCCAAGCAGTTTCGACACTGCGTGACACCATACGACACTAGACCCGAACTTTCCTCCGCCATCCATCCCATTACTTAACATTAGTTCTGCATGCTGTCTACAGACAGTACGAATTTATTGAATACGCATATACCCTCAGCTTCGTTTGTCCTCAACATTCGACGTGCAATATACTCTCATGAGTTATGTAGGTCACTACCACTGGGATGCTTCACGTATTGAGTGATTATGCCGGTATTAATTTTCACTACTACTGTTTAACGACGTGGGTCTTCTACAGTATTTGTGACCAGCAGTGCCCAAACAATTGTTTGCTCCGGAAGACTTTGTATGGCGCTATGATTTGTTCCTTTCTAAACTTTTTCGACTTCACTGGGAAAAATGCCACTCGGATATTGCCGATAAGAATGGCATGTGTTCGAATAATTCACCATCTGAAGTATATTATTATTGTCTATTTGCTTCCTACACACATGGTGAGCTTTATCGAGTGCCGTGCGGAAAGAAGCAGCCCTAGCTTCCTCACTTGAGTCTGTTGGAGAGATGCTGGACAAGTAGATGAGCATGGGCTTACTCACCCCTCTACTATACTAAATTTAGTACCGACACCACTGCCCACGCCCCTTTCTTATCATTGGCAGTAAAACTGCCACAGACAAACAATACTTTTCACTCCTAATCCCTCACTATATCCATTTCTAACTGCACACACGCCCACATAAGATCTTCCAGACTATTTTTAGAATAACTCTTTAATGCTGTCTTGTGACAATCACAGATACTTTATAGATTTTATCGAAAGACCCGTTGATCCTTCATATCAGCCAGCTAACAGGTTGGAAATGAAGACCTACAGCCAGACGGCTACTGCTTCAAAAGCTACAGATGTGGGAACCGATGTGGCTTCCACAACTCCCGATGGATTGTAAGTACGCCAAGGGAACCAAGCCCCCCAAACTAGATGCGAACGCTCGGAAATGATCAGTTTCCCTTCCTGGGAATACTGATGGTGGACAATGGGTAGGGCGCTTCGAGGCGGACCACATTTCTGAAGAGTTTGTTTAAACGCCATGAAATACACTGAATATATCCTTCTGTTTTCATGCCAACCGACATTGTCAATACTTACAAAATCTTTTGCAAACTTGACAAGCCGTGTTCGTGAAGACAGAAGAAGAGGAAAGCCCCAGTCAGAAATATGGACAGAAACACCACGACTTCCGTGTAATAAACCACAGGACGGCCAAGCATCACCCTGCTAAAGTGCGGTGCTTTCATGACATCGAACTGTGACAGTGGCTTAGGTGGACTTGACAATACGCTGGTGAACAAGCACCAGCCTGTCAAAACCAGTCCACCCAAACACCATTACCATCCTCATACTACTCGTCATCTGATTTGGCCCAAACGCATCACTGGTAAAAGTTCTGCGCGCATGGTACAAGGTGAAAGATAGTGTAGCAGGCCAAGTAAGGATATGTGGGAGAAAGCAAAGATCCACCAGGCTAGAAGATAGGCGGCAGCCGGCAGGACCCCTGCGGTCAGTGGTTTCTGCACGTTGAACAAACCACTAAATCAGGCACACCGGGCGACATAAATTCCACCACCATAACTGTGAGAAAAAGGGGCATTAGGAAGTAAAGCCAGCTGTGTGGGGACTGGAAATCCATGCCCAGAAACCAACTGCTGGCACTCTTTCCTCTCATCTAACGCCCTTTAGTATGTAAGTAGGTGTTTAATATGAAATTTCAACCTATCTCATTCTATCATGATTACACATGCACCATTTCTCTCCCTTGGATGCTACCAGACACGCGGAAATCGGCGTCAAGTATTCCAGAGTTATATTTCACAATGAAGTCATCATCACTATTATTGTTATAATATAAAGAAGCAAGTCCAAGCCGACGACTGATGGACCTTCTTACTAGGCTGGCAGGGACGAGAACACGGGAGCATTTTCATATCATTTTATTAAGAACGGAGTGCTAGTTCTAAACGCACATACATGGCAAAGAGATCAGTGTAACCAGCATTAAACTCTTCCTTAAGAATATAGCATACTTAAGAAGAGGTGAAGTGGGAATTTGTGTTAGTGTTCATTTATTGTTATTGTTAAGACTCAAGACGGTGAGCGAGACAGTATTCATCAAATGCACAGAATCTTCAAATCACCGCGGCACCTAATACCTATCTGAGGTTGTATACAGGTTTCCAGCTGGAACGTCCGACTCTGAGTTAATAGTTATCAAAGTAAAAACTCAAAAGCCACCGGGACATTCAACTAGCACATTGCTGTTAAGTATTTAGCGAAACGGCAATTTTCAAAAGCAGCGCTACTTGTCTTCATATAATTGTTTTAGCAAATTCGCATTGCTCGAAATAGTTTGCTACGAAATTTTCATTACTGCGTAGAGAAAAACCAACATCAATTGGCGATCTTAAGTCAGATAATCTAGAGCTTCTTTCTTACAGATGTCCATATTAACAAGTAAGGCTTGCGGAAAAGACCATGCGGTTTGACTAGTTTTATCTAAGTTATGTTCACTGTGTTGTGGTCCAGATCTGCCCGAACAAACATTTATCTATCCTTCATTCAGTCCAGTGGTAATCTGCAAGGAAGTCTGCGTAGTTTGTCACAGGAATGTCAGCTGCTTAACTCAAGCGATGTGTTGTGAGTTTCGCTCTGAATGGACTCACTGCTCCTGCGATCCTAGACAGCCGTTTAGTGGAGATTGATATCTTTGTCCATGTTGTAGGACCAAATAGACCGATAGCTAGTCAGACTGAACTCTGATCACCTTACAGTTGGGATCCCTACGCAAACTAGCTTCAATCAAAAGAACTCGCATGGTCCCAGAAAGACCCCCTAAAGTTGACATCAAGGAAAGCTGTAACATTATATGTGGTTCTCCTGTAATAACCAGTACCAATATTCCTTGCGTAAATGTAGGTAGAAACGAAATCACCACGGTCAGGGACTACCTCCCTGTTAGGATGCCATTGGAACAGACCGCCTCAGTGATAAATTTGAATCTCATATCTGATAAGCACCTAAAGAAAGGTCTGAAGAAATGTAGGCAAGTCAGAGCAGTCTAAAGTGAGATTTTAGGGAATCATCACAAGCTTGGGAGAGTAACTACTTCTATTCAGCCCAGCGGGAAGCCGAATCCTAAGTTGACCATTTCTCCTCCTACTCAAGTGGGAAACGATCTGAAAAAACAGATCTCATTCTCACTACTTAAAAGACATAGCCTAAGTCATCTGCATTTCATCATCAGTCTCGGTCAATCGTTAAAGTAATTCCCACAGTTGGCAACTCAGGTCATGCGAGCCACTCCCAAACGACTAATCAGGAATTCGGGTCTGCATTCACAGTGAGGACTAAGTCCCAAAAGTTAGACTACAGCCTTAAACTGAGGTCGCTCATACTCTTTAACGTTAAGGAAAGTGCCTCTTCTCTATTGACTCATCGTGAAGAGCACGATCTTGGTCAATGGAAGAATGTTTGTAAACGTTTAGGAACCTTTCCCTACAATCCACCTCAACCCCTAGCGCGTAGCAGTTTTTCCCTAAAGGCTCTCCTAGATCTTTGAGTGTCTCGTGATAATACTTATCAGTCTGGACACATTTTTCTGAAACGTCAATTAGTGAAGCAAAAACTGTCCGAAGTTAGAATAAGGCCTGACATACCCTGGTCAGTGAGGGAACTTCTTCGCAATAGCAGGAAAATTCACTTTCAAGAACTATGCTGTTCAGTCATCATACACGGGATTCCCGAATGTTTAGGCACTGATACTGCTGAACTTATCCACGACATAAATCAGTGGAGATATTTAGTGAACAAACTCCAAGTCGATGTGAGGGCCGGAAAAATTGACCGTATTGCAAGGCTGGCTCACCTTTTGACCATTCGTACTCCCAGGCTGCTCCAAGTAACCTTAGATTCTCCGGATATGATCAGGACTACTCTAGACTCCTGGTATGGTAAATTTGATTAATTCCCTAGAGAAATTAAGAGTGCGAACCAAGGTTGATTGAGAAGCGATCCAAGCGCTTACCGTTGGCCAAATCACATCTAACGATCGAACAGTTGGACGATGAGCAAGAGTTTTTATCGACCTTGTCCCGGATTGAAGAATCCTGTACTAGTTCTCAGTCAAGCAGATGGGTGGATGTAGTAGCCATTGGTTCCGCTGTTTTATCGGCAAAGAACTTGTCAAAGCCGGCCCTTTAACGACTGGCACCACATTCTTGACTCATCCTGCTTCTGGGCTTCCGGTCTTCATGCTCTCATTCGCTGTACCGATAGCAATGTATGGCCTGCGCTCCAAGATACCAGAGTTAAAGTTATTGATTGATGAGGATAATCCTGACATAATGGCTTTTTGTGAAACGTGGCTTACAGAGAATATAAAAGATGAGGAAATCCGTTTAGGACAGATCAACCTAATCCGGAAGTATAGATCAGGGGGCTTAGGAAGCAGCGTTTCCCTTTACATCTGTCCTTCCTTGGAAGCCCATGCGATTTGCCTCCATAGAATTAGCACTAAAGATGTGCTCTGTGCATCCTCCTGGAGCCACTGCCGCGTTTAATAAAATGTTCATACAATCCATTAGAGAAACTCTGGAATTGAACTTTCCACAGGTCCTCATCGTAGATTTTAACTTTCCTCAACTCTTTACCACTGTAAGTCCATCGCTACTTTAAGAGACTTTCGGGAATTATTACTGGGATACTCCTTGGCTGAACATCTCTATCGGTGTACTCGCTTGGGGTTTGACGGTAAGACATCCCCACTAGATTATATTTTCACAAGTCAGTTCATTTAGGGTAACCAACTTGAATGTTCTTAGTTCTCTTAAACTGAGTGATCATGCAGTTGTTTCCTTCAACATTTCTACATCTAAGTCACCTACTCCTGATCAGTCAGGAAATATAGAAGAATTGATTTTGAAAAGGTCTGACAAGAGCTAGAAGGTTCCATTTTCTTAAATTGCGATGACCTATTGGATCTGGATGCCAGATGGATCTGTTAAAGGACACAATTCTTTAAACGATAAATAATAACATTCCTATGATTTCACGAAGAACCAACAAGTTTTACTCCTCCTGGCCTTAGTCAAGCACGCGTAAACTTATACGGCACAAACGGTCATCTTGGAATCAATGGAGGATCACTAATAGCTCTGTTGACTGGCTAAATTGCAAAGAAATATGTACGATAAGAATCAGAAATGACAGAATGAACCACTAGACACAACTGCGTAGAACCCTGGAGGGGAACCATGGAATATTGTACTCGCTGATGAAACAGAAGAGTAACAGTTCGCTTCGTATACAGAAACCCCAGTAGTTTAGGATTCTCCACGCTAACTCAGCAAACTTACTAGCTCATGAATTCCAAAACAACTTCTGTCAGTTGGGAGAGAGAACCACGCATCTGTCGGACACCCGTATTACAGGAGGTTAAGTCGTATAGAGTTTCAACCCTCGATAATTAAGGGAATCTTAAAGAACTTGGACCCAAATAAGTCTTCAGGAGTTGATGGGATTCACTCAAGAGTACCCAAAGAGTGTGCCGTTGTTTGAGTCCCCACTAGTCCCTGACCGTGGTGATTTCGTTTCTACCTACATTTACGCAAGGAATATTGGTACTGGTTATTACAGGAGAACCACATATAATGTTACAGCTTTCCTTGATGTCAACTTTAGGGGGTCTTTCTGGGACCATGCGAGTTCTTTGATTGAAGCTAGTTTGCGTAGGGATCCCAACTGTAAGGTGATCAGAGTTCAGTCTGACTAGCTATCGGTCTATTTGTCCTACAACATGGACAAAGATATCAATCTCCACTAAACGGCTGTCTAGGATCGCAGGAGCAGTGAGTCCATTCAGAGCGAAACTCACAACACATCGCTTGAGTTAAGCAGCTGACATTCCTGTGACAAACTACGCAGACTTCCTTGCAGATTACCACTGGACTGAATGAAGGATAGATAAATGTTTGTTCGGGCAGATCTGGACCAAAACACAGTGAACATAACCTAAATGAAACTAGTGTAGCCGACTGTACTATTTTAACGTTTGATATATATTGTGTGGTGGCTTTCGGACATCTCGGGCGTATTGAACGTCATCCTTTTACACATATGTTACAGTTGCTGAAATAAGTTTAGTGAGATGGTTTGATAGGTTTATTGTGTCAAGAGTTGTAAGCTATGGGTTTTTTTTATTGTGTTAAATTTCTGTTTCAGGGTGTTTTGTCTGTAAGAGAGCTTGGTATTAGAGCTGCTACTGCTAGCTTTGATAGCAAGTCACTGTTCTTGATCAGCCCAATTACCATGGGTTACACGTAGAATATTCCCTAACAGCAGCTTTTATACATTTGATAATCACTAAAACAATTTGTTTTAGAATGAGTTTAGTGGCGTCATTATCCGAATAATTATTTTTGTCTGAACGTTTTCTATGTGATATGATTAGTGCAGCATGTCCAGCCTTTGCAAGTACCTTTCACAGGCGTGGTTTGAAAGTTTTGTCACTAACTTATTCTCATCCTGGGCAAGTCACATTGTACCCGTGAAGCAAGAATTATTCCCGTTTGTGCAATATTATAGATGAGGTCTTACATTAGTAGGTCAGAGATTTATGAATATGTCCTCGTCAAAATGCTGTGACAGCTTCGGAAGCGACAATAGCTTTAGGAATGCAAAAGTTACATCTGAAATTAAAGTTCTCATTAAAGCCTGTATGAATAATGTTCAGCACGACGTCTAGAAAACTTGGACAATTCTTGGGGTCATCTTGAAATGCTACTCTCTCCTCGTCATCATACAAAGCCTTCCAAACTTCCTTTGCAAACAGTAAGGGCGATTACTTGAGCAGTTAGCTTATTAGAATGTGAAAAGACGCCTTAGTCTAGTGCCCTGAAGAACCCTACTAATAGTATCTCATTTACAGTGAATTCTTGTGCATGTGTGACGTTTATCTAGCTTTGCATGTGGTTTGCGCAAAACAGTCAAGCTTCCTTAGCGAGCAGATATTAGCTACCTTGTCAGAAGCTTTTCTTGAAGCAACACCACGTCCACTAGTGGGTTTTTTTACTCTAGTCTTCATTCTTCTCTTGTCAGAAGACTTATAGCAAGAGCATCTAACTGCGAAGTAGTGTGGCTTCACATAAACAAATTGTGCCCTAAACGTAATCCAGTAAATAATGCTGTCCTGCTGTGTGATACACCTATTGAATCAACTAGCCCCGACCGATATTTGCTACCTTGACTTGATGGTCGGGCTTGCATATCACAATGACCCAACGAGCTATTGTGGTCGAACTCTTGTTCCCTCGAGGTCCTACCATATCAGAAAGGCCTTTTGGATACTGGTTAGACGAAAAGCAGTTACCGTCGTGGTGTAAGTTACTACACTATAATGGGGGCCTGAGGGCGAATTCGTACTGCTGCTAGCTGGATGGGGTGTGACACCAGTAAGGTGTTTCCCTTGGATGACCAGCAGTGCCATGTTGGTGCTGCCTTCTCAGTGGAAGGGGGGGGTAGAAAAGGTCGGCCCCCAAAATAACACACTCCACCATACCCCACGGTCTGCCAGGTCTGCGGTGTTGGTTCATTTGTCGTTTATTTTCGATCATCCGGTCCAAAACAACAAAAGCTCATAACAAGCATACACAAAATGCTTCGTGTGACAGGCCTCAAGCAGATGTCTGATGGTCTCTGTGGTCACATAAATCTCTTTCAGGTACCTTAAGAAGAAATAGCCTTCCACGGCGTGGGCAGCTGGAAAGTGTCAACCACCCTGGCAACTCTATCAGCACTTAAGTTTTCTCAGACTGCTATCCACCTCATCACCCCGTCATTACCTTCTAATCATCCTTCATGTCTCTCAACTAACGATACCACATCATCTTCAATTTCTCCTAACTCTACAGCCTTCGACAATGATCTGGGTTCACAGAACAGTATCCTTGGTCTCCTTAAACCACGCTCCAAATTACATATTGGAGCCTTCAATGTCCACACCTTCCATCAAATTGGTGAACAGTCTTCGTTGCCTAAGACTCTAGTAACTCGGGCCATGGATGTGTGCTGTGTTTGTGTGACACGCATACAGGACCCAAGTGTGATTATTCACCTGACCTCTCCTGACCAATCTGGTGAATCTGCAAAATTCACCCTTCGAGTTTCTGGCGATTCGATGGCTAGCTTTCGCGGTCTTGCAGGTGTAGGTATAGCACTAAGTATTGGGGCAGAAAACTCACTACTTGACTGGATCACAATTGATAGTCGCACCTGGGCTGTCCGGCTGAACGGCACGTTGAGAACTAAAAGGAATAGTGAGACTCGCCATTGTCTCTTTGTAATCTCTGCTTACGCACCCACTGACTGCAGTTCGGATGAAGTGAAGGACGAGTTCTACCAAAAACTGTCTAGCCTCCTTTCGAGAGCCAAATGTTCAGACCCACCTGGTTGTTGCAGGTGACTTCAATACACAGGTGTTTAGACTGAGTGAGGCAGAAAGGCACTTAGGTGGCACTTTCGGAATCCCGGCTGAACGAACAGATAACGGTGATCGTCTACTACAACTATGCTCAGATAACCGCCTATTTTTAGCCAGCACGAATTTCAGACATAAAGAAGGACACTGTCTGACCTGGCGTCCACCGAGCTCAACTAACTCAGCGATAGACACAGAAAGACCATATTGCTATCAGTCATTGTTGGAGAGGATCGGTGGAAGACTGCCGCTCCTTCTGGAGTAAGTGTTTGGATATTGACCACTTGTTGGTCCGAGTACGTATATGCCTGGGTCTCAATGGACGTAGGAAAAATTTGGCAACACAACCAGTACGAGTGCTGCTGGACAACGAAAACACCAAAGCCTTGTTCGGTGAGAAGTTGGCTAGGGACTTATTGGAACAGAAGACTATCAGTCATCCAGAAGAAGCTTAGTGCCATCTCCAGTCTGTTGTAAAAGAAGCTCTGAAGACCGTAGCCGACTCTGAAAGAGTGGCTAAAAAGTGCCAGTGGATATCAGCAGTTTCTTCTGAACTAATGGATGCACGTGAACGCATCCCTGCTTGCAGGCTCTGAGTACAATGAAGAGCGAGCGCAACTGAAAAGTAGATTGAGAAAAAGTCTAAGCAACGACCACGAACAGTGATTGCTAGCGAAGTCTAAAGAGGTGGAAAACACAGCGGCGATTGGTAACAGTAAACAGTTATTTAGACCTATTAAGGAGACTGGGGGAAAGGTCAACAACAGTTAGTGAGGCCATAGCGGAGAAGTACGGGTCTGCGATTCACTCGCAGAGGAGACGACTGGAACGATGGGCAGAACACTTCGAGGAGCAGTTCAACTGGCCTCCTGCCACCATTGCGTTGCCTGCTATCCAGTCAGATCCTGAATGGAACATCGAGAAATGCTCCCCAACACTAGGAGAAGTCCAGAAACCTGTAGGTAACTTGAAATGTGGAAGGGCGGCAGGACCAGACGGACTAACTCCTTACGTATACAAGGATAGAGGTAAGATGCTCTTAGTCAGGTTAACGAAAGTGTTAACCAGTATATGGGAATCAAATACTATCCCCTCTGACTGGCCTAAATCACTGATTATCCTAGTCTTCAAGAAAGACGAGAAGTCTTCCTGTGGTAAGCACACAAGAATTAGCCTGACGAACATAGTGTCCAAGAACCTAGGTTTTGTAATTCTCCGACGCCTGAGTGGAGCTCGAGAACAGCAAGTCC
>OX104130.1:575686-637050 GCA_944470555.2 Heterobilharzia americana
GGCTATGCGAGGAGTAAAGGCTTATTTCGAACATTTATTCAGGGATAATCAGCATGGCAACCTATATTAGTAGCCATAGTGACATGCTGTTTAGTTGCAGGGTGAGAGTTTTAGATACTCATGTTCATTGTGGTTGATGTATGTGCATAAGGAAGTATAAACAAACACGGTAGATGCCTAATAATGTTAGAGTAACATCAATATGAGATACACAAGGGTTAGTAAACGAATGTACCCTTAGGACAACTTTTGTACTACTAGATCATTAAAATATAAGAGCAGGTATGATTTCTCAAAACATATGTCGACTGACTTAGTCTTCCCACACAGAGCAGACGATTCGAGAACGGTTCACAGTAAATGACAAAGAAGTGTCGAGTAATGATCCCGCTAATCGACTAGGTGCTCTCTGTTACTAAACGATTATTTCGAAGTAGCCGTGAAGCTTAATTTAGTTATTTTATATGAACTTCATGGATAAATGAAAAAGGTATGGAAAGGCGAAGTACCAGCATTCATTCCCATAAGGCGTCTACGGAATGATATTGCATTGGTTATTGTAAATGAAGCAAGCAGAATTCTGGCTGTGCACATCTAGTGACAACTAGTCTTGAAGAGTCGCAATTGTAAGTTATACACAAATTCTTAGACCATTATTTATGGAAGGATATTCTGTAGGGCGTTAATTTATTAGCATAATTCCTAGCGACGAAGCTACCAGATCTTTGAGTTTTTAAAATTTGGAGCGACGTATAACAATTAAAAGTGAGAATACTAGAGAGTAGTGAAATGCTAGATCATAAAAGAGCTGTAGGAAAGAGAAAGATTTATCACATGTGATATGAAAACACTTTAAACGTTCTTCAAGGCAAATCTACCACTCTTATGTCATGGTTAAGCGGTAGGTGCTAAACCTCACTTCACAAACCCAATAGTTTAGGTAGTCTTGTGATAAGGGAATGAAGACTTTAGAGAAGCTGAACATCGCCTTGTGGCCATCAGCACCAGGACACTAACATGGTAGCTACTGGTTCAGACGCAGGTTTCTATTCCAGCTTCAATCATCATTCCACATCAATAATACCAGGCTGTCAAACTATGGCTATTGAAGAAAGCCTTACCAGCGTAAAGTAGTAGTGTAGTAACAGTAGAGTATTACTAGTGTAGTAGTGTAATAGTAGTGAAGTTCGAAGGAAAGTACTAACAACAACAGCCTTTCAATTTCAACCGTACATTAGACTGAATAGCTAGAACACGAATTTAATCAAATACGATTTTTATTTTTAAAACATGTTAAATACACTCATGTAAGAAAGAATAGAAAGCTTTTTGAAGATGAGATGAATTAATTTGAAGTCTATCTCCCTTTCGCATGCATCAGATTCTCAATATTCCTCTTTAAATGGATATTCAGGATGTTCACTCATTCTACAAAAGAAAACAATTCAGAAAATACAATGGGATACATTATTATTTATTATTATTAGTCCCTTGGGTTCCTAGTGGAACATAGGGCTTCAGTAGCACGCCTCCAGTGACCTCTGTTCTCTGAGATCTTTTGAACCTGGTTCCACGACAGCCCAGAAGCTCTCATTTCCTCCTCGCATGACCTCCTCCATGTCACCCTCGGACGTCCAACTCGTCGCTTCCCATGGGGATTCCACTCGAGCAACTGGCCTGACGCGTGATGTCCTCAGTCGGCCTTCTCAGTGCATGGCCAATCCATCTCCACTTCTTCCTGCATATTTGTTGCGTGATAGGTTCTTGGTTGGTTCGTTCCCAGAGTTCCTTGTTGCTTATTTTTTCTGGCCATCTGATCTTCAGCAGCGAGCGTAAGCAGTTGTTGATGAATGTCTGTAGTTTATTGGAAATGCCTTTCGTGACGCGCCAAGTCTCTGAGCCATACAAGAGCACTGACTTGACGTTGGTGTTGAAAATCCGTATCTTGTTCCGCATGCTGAGTGCAGAAGATCTCCACACTGGTTTCAGGCTAATGAACGCCTGTCTTGCTTTTCCGATTCTGACTTTGACGTCCTCGTCCGTCCCGCCTGTAGTTGAAACAGTGCTTCCTAGATAAGTGAAGGAGGTTACTTCCTTCAAGTTTCTCCCGTTGACGGTGATTGGAGTTTGTTGTTGTTGTTGATGGTGGTGGTGCGGTATCTTCATCACTTCTGTCTTCTCTATATTCACCTGAAGTCCCGTCTTAGCTGCCTCTTCTATCAACTTGTTAGTTTTTGCCTGCAGATCTTCAAGTTTATGTGACATTAGGCATAAGTCATCGGCGAAATCCAAGTCTTCTAGGTTCTTTTCCGTCGTCCAGTGTATCCCCCTCTTCTCGCTGCCTACTGTTTGCTGCATGATCCAGTCCACCACAATAAGGAATATCATGGGGGATAGTAGGCAACCTTGTTTCACTCCTGTCTTCACTTCAAAGGCATCACTGAGCTTCCCATTGTGGATTACTTGGCATGTGGCATCTTCATATAGTTGTTGAATGAGGCGGATAAAGGTTTGCGGTACTCCGTAGTATTGAAGCAGTTTCCAAATTACTTCTCGGTCGACGCTGTCAAAGGCCTTCTCAAAGTCGATGAAGTTGAGGTAGAGAGCTGATTGCCATTCTACGCTCTGTTCTATGATGATACGAAGCGTTGCAATTTGGTCAGCACATGATTTGTACTTCCTGAAGCCTGCCTGTTCCGGTCGCAGTTTTGAATCCAGTGCGTCTTTAAGCCTCTCCAGGATGATGCGGCTTAATATTTTACTTGGGGTGGACAGGAGAGTGATTCCGCGCCAGTTCTTGCAAGCACTGAGGTCTCCCTTCTTCGGCAGTTTGACAAGGTAACCCTTCTTCCAATCGTCAGGTACCTTCTCTTCCTTCCACACCTTCTGCAATAGTGGTGTGAGCATGTCCGCTGTTGTCTCTGCATCTGTTCTCAGTGCTTCTGGCGGTATTCCATCTGGTCCTGCTGCTTTCCCGCATTTCAGTAGCTTTATGGCGTTCAGGACTTCCATTTTCGTTGGGGGATTTATGTTCACTTGTAATTCAGCGGCTGCAGGTGGTATTTCTGGACGAAGTGCAGGTGGTGGTCGATTCAAGAGCTTCTTGAAGTGGTCGGCCCATCGTTTCCTCTGTTTCTCTTCTTTTGTAATTAAATTTCCTTCTTCATCTTTTATTGGTTTCATCTGTGTTGGTCTCTTCCCTGATAGCAACCTGGTTATTTGATACAATGTCGTCAGGTCTCTCTTACCTGCAGCCTGTTCTGCTTCACTTGCCAGTGTTTCGTAGAAGTGTCTTTTGTCTTTGCGTGCACTCTTCTTCACTTCTTTGTCCAGTGTTTTATACATTGTGCTCAGTTCCTCTTGTCGTTGAGCATCCTTGCACTGGTTTATCTTCTGCTTCACCATCCTCCTCTCCTCTATCAGCTTCCAGGTATCCGTCGAGATCCATTCCTTGTCTTCTTTCTTCTTCCTTCCTAATACTGTTGTGCAGGTTTCTTTCCACATAGCTTTCAAAGACTTCCAGTGTTCTTCCACACAGGTTTCTTCAGGGATGTTGCTCGATGTCTCCCATTTTGTCTTGATGGCTGCCTTGAAGATCTCCTTTGTAGTTTCATCCTTCAGTTTCCGAGTGTTGTACTTGAATTGAGGTCTATCACCAGCTTCCTTGAAGGCTTTTAACTTGATTTGGAAGGTTCCTTGCACTAGATAGTGGTCTGAACCTACATCTGCTCCTCTTCTTGACCTTGTGTTAAGTAGACTGCGTCTCCATTTTCTTGAGATTGAGATAAAGTCGATTTGATTTTTAGTGTGTCCATCTGGTGAAGTCCATGTCGCTTTGTGGATATCCTTGTGCCTGAACACACTGCCTCCAATCACCAAATCGTTGAATGCACAGAATTCTGCAAACAATTCTCCATTCTCATTCATTTCACCTAGCGCCTCTCGACCCATGGTTAGTTCTCTTCCTGTGTTGTCCCCTCCCAGTTTGGCATTCATGTCGCCCATTAGAATTTTGATATCGCCAACTGACGTCTTGTCCAGTGTTGATTGAAGTTGTCTGTAGAATTCCTCCTTTTTCTCTTGCTCTGCATTATTTGTAGGTGCATAACATTGTATGATTGTGACCTTTCTTCCTTTTGAGTTGAATCTTACTGTCATGATCCTGAATGGGATACATAACATAACAAAATGCATACTTCACTGAAACTACCCATTTTAGACCAGTCAGTTCGAAGAATAACACTTTCCATCCTAGAAACTTATCTGATAAAAGAAGCCCTAGTAAATGTGAACATTTGTGTCAGATGAATACCATATTATACATGCGATGTCCCGAAGACCTTGAGTGAACTAACTACCGTCGTCGTGTTATGGTATATCAATATATTCCACACATCAATACTGAAAATATATTAGACAAGAGGACTTGCAATATGCACAGTTCTGTTGTAAGCCTGGGAAACCTGATTGGCTTTGAGCTGCATACATTCTCAAGTGTCAGACAGATGAATGTAGCAACATGAAACCTCGTGTAGAAGTCTATCAATCATTACTCGTTAAAGAGAGCAGAATAATGAAACTCAATGCAATTAAAACTTATACAAAGCTTGCAAAAATTGGAAACAAGAATGTATAGAATAACGAATGGGTTAAACCTTGTTAACAATCGTGTAGATTTGATCATGTTAGAATCAATAACCTAGCTCGGCGAGTAACCGTAAAACGCTTATATTGTTCAGTGATTATATATGAAGAAACAAAAACTCACGACAGTAAGTTGAACTGACGCTCATTCAAGCCTTTTGTATTTAATTGATGCATTTCTTCATTTGATAATTTGAAATCAAATATCTACAGTCAAGGAAAGAATAAGAATTTAAACAAATAGTCCCTTTTATGAATTTGGATAATGCAATTAGAAGATGATGATTATCTGAAAAATGTCACATATACTTGCGCAAAACATTTCGATTAATCTGTTCATACATTTAGTTGTCGAGTCAATTTACATATGAATAACTGAAGGTCGAATTTAAAGAATATGAAAAGATCGTGTCACTAGTCTTGATAATATAATCAAATAAAAATTACCAACTTAAATTAGGTGAAACAACAAATTGTTTTGTACACAACGAGGGGGTTAGGTTTACGTATGACCAACAGATATCCATCTTCATCTCTAGCAAAACATCATTGAAATGAATCATAAAGTCAATGCGAAAACAGCATCAAAGATATTATAAAGCAACAGTCAGGGGCGCAAACTGAAAATTGCCGAAGCGTAAGCCATTCGTTAACTTAAGCCCCCATTGGGTGTACAAAAACAATTGGTTGTTTCACTTAATTTATCTTGGTATCTTTATCTGATTATATTACCAAGAATAGTGTCAAAACCTTTTCGCATTCACCATATTTGACCGTTTTTCCATATTCATTTATAAATTGACTTGACTAGTGAATGTGTGGTCAGATTGTTTGAAATATCTATTGCGTAAAAACACCACATTTTTCTGAAACCTTCGTCTTCTAACAACGTTATCGAAAGAATAAAAGGAAATTGAAGCGCTACACGAAACAATCACAACACATAGTCAAACCCCAACCTATTTTCATCCCTCAGTCAATTTCATGTAGTACACTGCACTTTCACATAGCATGTCTCCACCAAAGGTACGAGAATTCACACACAACCAAGAAATGCGAAAAGCTACTCAACGCATCATTAAGTACTCTCTAGATCATGTACAATTATGGATTATGATAACCAAAGTTGATGGAAAATACGACGCCGAGTCCAATATTCAACTACAAAGAGAAACATCCTCAGTCAACTTGACGCAGTTCAGCTATTCTAATGGAACACTGAAATATTAAATGTGAATCTGACAAACAACCCCACGTCATCCTGAGAAATAAGCGTTTTCGTTGCACAATCCCCTTCCGAAAGTATTCACACAAAAAATGCTACAGAATAATTCTACTTGTAAATTACTCTGCAATCAAACAATAACCAGATGGATATGCCATAATAACATCACTATCCTGGAAAAGTCTAGAGAGGTATACTTATACATTGAATGCAACTCAACTCAAAAAATTCATATATACCACGCGACAAGTCACACTTATTGTGCAAAGGCTAAGCGAACTAGTGTTCTCCAGGTCAAAACAGGGGAGACCGAGATTTGAACCAAGGACAAACGTTGCTTAAAAGTCAAGCGTTTTCGTCAATGAACAACATAGGCTTCAACAACCGATGATGACTATTGAAAAGCCAACAGACTATCAGGAAAATTGTCCATAACTTTTGTTGTCAATAGTTCTCTTCATGATTGCTCAAATCCACTGCAATCGTAATAATCCTCGAAACCCCAAGACAAGTAAGTCATTATGCTACTAATCACAATGACTTCAATTTTTACACACTCCCCGTGAACACCAATAAAGTGATTGATTTCAGTCACTACACTGACGTCTTTTAATTAATATACTCAAAAGAGCAAATTTAGCGTAGATGTGTGCAAAAATTATGGAGTAGGCACAATTAATTTATCACGAGAAGAACTAAGCCAATGCAACATTAGCATACCTGGAAGTTTTCTTCTATTCGCTTGGCTGTTACAGATTTAGGCACAACTATAAGGTTTCTTTGCACTAAATAACGCAGGAGAACTTGAGCCGGAGTCTTTTTGTGATGTTCAGCGATTGACACAACCCACGGTTCCGTAAGCAGATTACTTCTCCTCTACAAACCAAAATAAGCACAATTAAAGTATAGATTTCAAGAAATAGAAAGAAAAAGTTTCAAAGCTCATATGCCAACTTGCCGCTTAACAACTTAAGATTGTCACCTACCTACCTGGTGAGGAAAGTGCCAGCTCGCAGCATGCGCAACACACGTACAAGCCACTTCAGTTAGTGAAGGTTCCTAACCTCATCGACCCGACTCGCTTAGTATACTTCGCCTAGCATCGAGAGTATTCGTACGGTGATTCCATCTCATGCATGAAATGCTAGGAAGACATTTATGGTCGAAAACTCGTAGTCTCTTCATATCTACTTTCAGCAGCCGTGTCACAACTGTATAACAGGACAGAACGGGCTGCAGAGTAGTATACTTGTTTTTTAATAGGTAGTCGGATATCTTCCCAGTCGTCTCGCGAGATAACGTAATTTGAGAATAGCCAAATGAGTCTTCTGTTTCGTAGCTGAGATTCCATCAACGACCAGCCCGTTTGAATTAACATGCTGTCAAATTGTCCACAGCCTAAATTTCTTACAATTTTGCGGCCACTTCATTGATAACTCTCAAAGATAATTTCGTCATGTTGAAAGAGAGGCAAACTTGAGTACTTGCAATAACTAAAAGAAACGTTTTGAGCAGTAGACAGATGATAAAATCTGGTGTTTATAAAATTATTTCGCCTTACCAAACTTATAGTATGTATCGATAGTAGTATCAGCATCTGGCACTAAATATCTTAACTCATATATTCGCTCAAAATGAAATACAATCGTAAATTGGTCTCACTGCGTGACATAAAATGGAAATAGGTATCGTTTCATCCAACAATCTCCTAGGGACACTTCATCAATTCCATGCTGCAAGAATTTGACTATCCGAGCTAAGTATGTCCCAGTGGCCTACACATCTGGATGTCAACCGCGGGACCACAGGTTCCGGATGCCCTCTACCTACTTTGGTTTGGTCAACTCAGCAGTATCATAACTTTCCCATGCATTAGGTGTACGCATAGCTTAGCACATGAACCTGTGGCATGCTGCCAATCTGTGTCTGTTCACCTATGTTCCAGAATTTCGATCAAATGCTGCTCCACAACCTTGTTTGTCTACCGGAATGAGCCTCAATTATTATGTGATGGCTGACAAAGCAGAAACTCAGTTCATGGAACAGAGACAAGCAGGGTAAGATTTAATAAGTAGCTGAGAGGTCAAGTAGAATGCCTAAACCAATGAGCTAACGCCCCATAGTAACAAGTTCACTATGTAACATTTCCAAGTTGATTGAAATATGACATGCACACAATTTGGATACTACAGTGGAAAATGACCTTCACAACAGCAGAAAAATGATGAGGAATCAGAGTGTACTGCTTCTAACGGACGGCTTAAATCACGCACAAAAAGATGCAAATATAAACCATATAGTCAAAAGCAGATATACACAGTGACTCTTGGTAAACCACGTACTATAAAACGATATTTATGGCAATTGAAAGTCTTGTATAGTCGTGTGGAGTTCTCAATTTCCTCGACTGGTAACAGTTGGACCATAGACAATGCTCGATAGTGCTTCAGGGAATTCATCTTAAAATAAGTGGCAATAAAATCAAGAAAAAACAGTCACTGGTCAAACTACGACGACTTGGTGGTTAACTTATAACAATTTTCTCGATTCTAGGGGACTAATTAGTGTTTATTATTGCATAGTAGATAAGTAGCGCATACTGTGTGTAATCAGTGAATGATTTGTGTTGTTTTTTACTTGTGATTTCCAGTTGCTTTACAGGGTCGAATTGCTCGACTTCTGTTAGCAGATGGGCTTTGTTTATTTGATATAGCCAGCACACAGTAATACAGTTTTATTGACTTGATGATGTTCCGAGTATATATTATTGCTCACAGTCATCCTTCGACATCTCGTTTTCACACTATCACCTCATTATTCTGTTTTAAGTAACAGTAAAGATTTTCCACATCTATGATATAGGCGTTGAGTCATTCCAGTTGCATGTTTTAGGTGTTGATTCGATGAATCATTCGGTAATGAATCTCTCTCAACCTATGTTGGACTTTATTACAGTTGCATTATCCTATTCTATTGTAGGCTTGTGTGTCAGTGCATCCATTGCAAAGAAAATTAGCCACATGATTGATGCAAGACATACTTATGACTGACTGACAAAATCAACGTGCGACATTGCAGGAGTCCATCGGCTAGATAACATACTTCAGAGTATTTAGTATACAAGAAACAGGTGGATACAAAAAGAGTGATATCAATTAGAAAAAGTTGTTAGAGGATAAGCAAGTGAATATTCAAGCTTAAAAGGATGTCAATGAGTGAATATATATGCATCATTGTGATCGATCTCCAGCCACATCACCAGCAGTCCTCAACCAGTGATTCTATTCGTTTCAGTTACCCCCGCCAATTATTTTACATTTCTCAACACAGCTCAAACCAGCAACTAAGGACTCCATGGACTAGTGCAACGTCTTGGTCTAGCCACCGTGAACTCTTTCCCAATCTAACCGAACTTCCTCTATCATGGCACCTCAATGCATGCGCAACGCATGTTCAAGCCATCTCAACCAACGAAGGTTCACAACCTCAACAATCGGCTTGCCTGTCTCGCCTAGTGCCCTTCGTCTGACCTCAATATTGCTCACATGGTGATCCCACCAAACGCGAGCAATACTATGAAGACACCTTTAGTCGAAGACCAGTAACCAGTTTATGTCCCATGCTTTCAACGGCCAAGTACCACAGATGTATAACAGAACAGAAGGGATTGCAGTACAGTATACTCGTCCTTTGATAGGTAGTCGGATGTCTCGCTAAATGGCGCCAGAAATGTCGCAAGTTTACAAATGCTAGACGAACCTTCTTTATCCGAGCTGTGATTTCGTCAGCCACCAGCTCGTTCGGGCTGATGACATTTCTCAAGCAACTGAAGTGTTCGATATATTTCACGGTCAGAACTGACCTACACATTCTTCAAATCTCAGGATGAATAAAATAGATTTTATAGACTTCCGGATAAAAAATCTGACGTGATAGAGTTTAACAAGTTGAGAATTGGGTAAATGGATTATCAATGAAATATAGTTGTAAGATCCCAATGAAGTGAAAAATAAATCTTTGACGTTTCACGACTTCGTGGAAATCGCATAATCGAAGAAGTTCACAACATTGCCAAAGCTTGTCCAATGCTCAGCTCAACTAAAGAATCTTAAGAATTCAATTCAAAAATATCGGAACTACCTATCGCAGAGAATGAAACAACGGTAAGTTGTGATGTTGTTACACTGCCTACTAGAATTCCCATTGAAAAATGTTTAGAGTTCGTACGTGAGTTAGTAGAGCACAACCACACATTGGTACACAGATCTCCTTCGAAACTCAGTCTCATCACGGAAGCTCTCAGATTTTGTTTAAATTACACTTTTCACGTCGAAGAAAATGATATAAACAAACGAGTGGAGTAGCGATGGGTTCTCTGGTGTCCTCTATCGTTGCAGGTCTCTTCACGTCTCTCCTTAAATCCATGATCTTTGCTAACGCCATCAAACCACAGACTTGGCTCAAATACGTAGGGGATAACATTTGTAATTTTAAAAAGATCTGACCTTAGAACATTTTCTGAATAACTTTATACTTATTCTCCACATATTAAATTCAGATGTGAATAAAAAAATGGAAGTGGTGAACTACCACCTTTGAACTGTTTAGTCAAAAGGAATGGAAATGGAAGTTTAAGTCTATCGTAAATTAATATATTCATATAGATATCTTGATATCAATTCAGCACATCTGCTCAGTGCTAAACTTTAACTAGCTCGGAACTCACTTAGTAGGGCGACAAGGCTCATCACGAATAAAGATGACATACAAACGGAAGTGAAAAATATGATAGTTGTGTTACATTCCAATAACTATCCCAAGAATATCATTTAGAAGATTCAAAAACATGAGTAGAAAGACCCAAGAGGAAAACTAAATGATGATTCCTGCAGTAGCATAGTAGTTCTACCATTAAACCAAGGTACAACTGAAGAACTACAAAGGATTTTAGGAAAACATTCAATTAGAACATTCTACAAGACAACTAACACTTTCAAGAGTGCCTTAATTTACCTAAAGGATAAAATCCCTTTTACCTCCACACAAAATTGTGTCTACAAATCAGGCTGTCGATTGGGATGCTTATTATATTAGGGAATCATCCACTCTATGAACCGATCATCCGTGCTAAAGAATACGCAAGTTACAAAAACGACCACAAAATAACCCTGTAGAACTAGAGAACCTACAAATCAAGTCGGCAATCGCTGTTCATGCCACCCATTATAGTCAAAAAGTTGGTATTGAAAATATTAAAATTATTCAAAAGGGTTTCTCAAACTACAAAGAAAGAAGTATAACCGAGGCATTTAACATCATGTTGAATCCTTAATTGAACTGGAGCTCATTGGTGACTAGCTTCGAGAGGTATTCACGAAGACCCAATGAGAAGTCGTGACCGGTGGAGGCAAAGCCTGATGGTCGTGAGGACAGTTACTCAACGATGATATTGGGTGGTGGTTGCGCTATATTGTGAGCTAACAGAAGTTGGAAAGTATGGACCATTGGATTCTGACCAGGTGGCTCAATGGTAACGTGCTACCCACGAAACCTGAAGGTCGCGGGTCCGATCCCTGGTGGGTTCGTGGGTGCGCACTGCTGTTTGACTACGACCTTAGTTATTTCTTTATCTTCTACCATGGTACATTTTCGTTTAATGTGCTGGTATGGGGTGCCGCAACGCAGTCATGACAACTTCTATGTCGACAGTGATCGTGTTCAAATCGGAACACATCGATAGTTTCTCTGCATTCATAAACTCAGCAGTAAGTGTAATCTAGTCCACTTATGAGTTAGAAAGATAATAAGAAGGATTAGCTATGCTGGATTGCAAAATAAAAAGAAATATGACGGTTTGGATACTACTAGCTACACGAAACCAATACGCTTCAACAGATATGTAGACTACAAGACATCCCATTCAACAGTACTTATAACGCGTTTCGTGAAATTTCTAGATAATAAAGCTAGAAAACTAACTAATGAATGCACGGGACTAATAAGCGATTGAAACGTATGTAGGGATACGAATATTAACGGGAGCTTAGATAGAAAGGAGTTCAATGCCTTAATTATGCTACAACTTATGGAAGGGAATACCAATGCTTGGACATGTGTTAAGCATGCCGAATCATCGCCTACGTCGAGGTGCCATGCTGAGGGAAGCAGGATTGAACTGGAAGAGGGTTCAGTATGGCCAGACCAAAAAGTTGCACAGTCGAAGAAGTCCCTAACTGTTGATCTGGGCTGTGCGGGGAGATGCAAACCACCTGGCTGAGTGAGGTCCCCGAGGCGATAGGAGTCAAGGGTTGAGAAATCTTGGTGATAAGCTTGAAAAACAATCGCGGTGGCACAGGTGTATTCACTCTTTGACGTTTTTTAAAGCTTGGATATTCGCACTAATATTAATCTTTTCTTTGCATGCTACTGTGTAGTGTGGCAACTTGAACCGAAGCACTTGTGTGTGCGAGGTTCTGTGTTGATCTTGTCTGTTTGGTCTACGGAACCAATAAACGCAATGAAATCAAATAATTTGATCGATCAAATACCATACAGTGCCTGGGAGGTCAAATAAATATAGGTTAAATCAGTCAATTAAGGTTAGCTTATCGCGACAAAAGGATTTAGCTAAACGTAGGATGACAGTCACTACACTAAGATGAATAAACAACAGACAACCTAGACTATGTGGATGCATGCGCGCACAGACAATAATACAACAAACTGGTGTAGAGTAACTATAATAAATCAACACTAATATCAACATAAGACAAGGCATTACTGCCTAACATTCTAAGTTACCACACCTCATGTCAGTACATCAAGTAAAAAGGCAGTGAAATGGAAGATGAAGATAATGAAATTCATTCGAAAAAAATATAAGGTACTAAACAAAGGAGTGAAGAATACGAAAATGGTGAGATTCGATATAGCGTTAAGGACAATGTGTGTATACATGTGCACCAATGACATCAATTTTCAGCCATGCCACCACCTACAGTCTCTAACCACTGGTTTCTCTTTTCCCGCCAACCCCAACCACCTAGTCTGCATCACCCCACATGGCTCAAACCAACAGTCAGAGACTTCATACATTGATGCCATTTTCCAGCCTGAACCTACTTCGGCCAACATTGTGTGATGACGCAGACGGCGACTTGGCATACATAACGTGTCCCAACCATCTCAGTCGATGAAGGTTCATAACCTCGTCAACTGACTATATCTTCTCCCTAGAACTCTACACCTGAGTCTGACTTCTGTGTTACTCATGTGGTGACACCACGGAATACGGCCTATACTACGAGGGGAACGGTGGTCAAACACCTGAAGCCAGCTGTCTCATGTCTTTCACCTTCAATGGCCATGTTTCACAGGCATACAGTAGAACAGAGCGGACTGCTGTGCAGTACATGCGACACTTAGTGGGCAATCGGATATCACGGCGGCACCATAGGTGGCGTAAGTTGGCGAAAGCCAATCGAGCCTTTTGTATTCGTGCAAAGATTTCATCTGCCACTGAGCTAGCCACCAGGGCAGGGCTGATCCCACTTCCCAGGTAAGTGAAGTGGTCGACACACTCAACCACTACACTCTGTATTGTTAGCCATGGCACCGTTGAAGACCAATCCTAGGACAGCAATTTGCATTTGGTGATGGTGATGGTGGTGAGAAACGCATTCCAAACATTCTCAATTTGCCACTCAGTGTCCAGAAGACTCTGCATCTTGTCAGCTTCTTCACTCAACAGGACTTTGTCATGTGCATATTCTAGGTCTAACGAAAGTTCTCCTGCGATTAGGTCAACCTCTGTGTAATTAGGTGACGAGAGGGAGACCTCCATAAGAAAATGTATGATAAAATTGGATAGGAATAGAGAGAGTGGGCATCGTTGACGGACACCACTCGATGAGCACAGCTCCCTGGACATCTCACTATAGGCTCTAAAAAGCACACAAGTTTTCGAGTAGAGAGCCTTCAATAAGGCGACGTACTTGCTCAGCACGTCTTTCAGTGAGACATCGTCATAAGACTTCTCGATCAACGGAGTCGAATGCCGCTGCCTTCAGATCGAGAAATACAGCTATTGTTGGGCGTCGGTAAGCATGTCTGTGTTTCAAAACCTGGTGCAGTGTGAACATTTAGTGGATACACATTTGCAAGTGAATAGCAGACCCGTCCTTCTCCGCTGTAGTCTCACTAACCATTGTTTCCCTTTTTCCTCAGGCCTCTTAATAAGTATAAATAACCGTCTACTGTTACCAATCGCCGCCGCCTTTTCGATATCTCTTTAGCCTTCGCTGCCCATCACTGTTCGTGGTCCGTTTAGACTTTTTCTCATTATGATTTTGAGCTGTGCTCGCTCTTCACTGTACTCAGAGCCTGCAGGCAGGGATGCGTTCACGTGCATCCATTAGTTCGGAAGAAGCTGCTGATATCCATTGGCTCTTTTTAGCCACTCTTTTGGAGTCGGCTACGGTCTTCAGTGCTGGTTTTAGAGCAGAGTGGAGACGGTACCAAGCTTCGTCTGGATGATTGATGGCGCTTTGTTCCGATAACTGCCTAGCCAATTTTTCATTGAATGCGGTTTCGATATTTTCGTTGTCCAGCAGCACTCGTAGTGGCTTTGTTGTCAAAATTTTTCTTACATCGAATGAGACGCAGGCATATATTCGCTATGACCAAGGCATGGTTGCCTATTGCATATTTCCTTCGTAAACGGGCTCAACCTAATTATTATTATTATTATTATTCCCTTGGGTTCCTAATGGAACATAGGGCTTCAATAGCACATCTCCAGTGAACTCTGTTCTCTGAAATCTTTTCAACCTGGTTCCACAACAGCCCACAAGCTCTCATTTCCTCCTCCACGTCACACTCACCACGGACGCCCAACTCGTCGCTTCCCATCTGGGTTCCACTCGAGCAACTGGCCTGACGCATAATGTCCTCAGTCGGCCTTCTCAGTGTATGCCCAATCCATCTCCACTTCCTCCTGCATATTTGTTCAGCGATAGCTTCTTGGTTGGTTCGTTCCTAGAGCTCCTTGTTGCTTATTCTTTTCATTCTGGCCATCTGATCTTCAGTAACGCAGCCAGTGTAGGCAGTTGTTGATGAATGTCTGTAGTTTGTTGGAAATGCTTTTTGCAACGCACCAAGTCTCTGATTTGACGTTGGTGTTGAAAATCCGGATGTTGTTCCACATGCTGAGAGGAGTGCAGAAGATCTCCACACTGGTTTCAGGCTAATCAACGCCTGTCTTGCTTTTCCGATTCTGACTTTGACATCCCCGTCTGTGCCGCCTGTAGTTGAAATAGTGCTGCCTAGATAGGTGAAAGAGTCTACTTCCTTTAGGTTTCTCCCGTTCATGGTGATTGAAGCTTGTTGTTGATGGTGGTGGCGTTGGTTGGGTATCTTCATCACCTCTACCTCTGTCTTCTCTGTATTCACTTAAAGTCCCGTCTTCCTTCGCTGCCCTGCCTCTTCTGCCAACTTGTTAGTTCTCGTCTGTAGATCTTCAAGTTTGTGTGACATCAGGCACAAGTCATCGGCGAAATCCTTTCCGTGGTCCAGCGTATGCCCCTCTTCTCACACCTCACTGTTTGTTGCATGATCCAGTCCACCACAATCAGGAATGTCATGGGGAATAGTAGGCAACCTTGTTCCACTCCTGTCTTCACTTCAAAAGCATCACTCACCTTCCCATTGTGAATTACTTGGCATAGGGCTTCTTCATATAATTGTTGAATGAGGCTGATAAAGGTTTGTGGTATTCCGTAGTATTGAAGCAGTTTCCAAATTACTTGTCGGTCGACGCTGTCAAAGGCCTTCTCAAAGTCGATGAAGTTCAGGTAGAGAGTTGACTGTCATTCTATACTCTGTTCTATGACGATGCGTGGTATGGCGTTGCAATTTGGTCTGCACATGATTTGTACTTCCTGAATCCAGCCAGCCAGCCTATTCCGGTCGTAGGTTTGAATGCAGCGCATCATTTAGTCTCTCCAAGATGATGCGGCTTAATATTTTGCTTGCACTGGGTGAACAGGAGCGTGATTATGCGCCAGTTCTTGCAAACACTGAGGCCTCCCTTCTTCGGGAGTTTGACGAGGTAACCCTTCTTCCACTCGGCAGGCAGGTACCTTTCTTTCTTTCGTTCCTCCTAAACCTTGTGCAATAGTGGTGTGAGCATGTCCACTGTTATCTCTGCGTCTATTCTCAGTGCTTCTGACAGGATCCCATCTGGTCTTGCTGCTCCCCACATTTCAGTAGCTTCATGGCTTTCAGGACTTCCACTTTCGTTGGAGGATTTATGTTCACTTGTAGTTCAGCGGCTGGGTTGTAGGTGGTATTTCTGGACGAGTTGCAGGTGATGCTGGTGGTCGATTCAAGAGCTTCTTGAAGTGGTCAGCCCATTGTTTTCTTTGTTTCTCTTCTTTCGTAATTAAATTCCGTCATCATCTTTTATTGGTTTCGTCTGAGTTGATCTCTTCCCTCCCAGATAGTAACCTGATTATTTGATACAATGTTGTCAGGACACTGTCTCTCCTACCTGCAGCCTGTTCTGCTTCACTTGCCAGTGTTTTGTAGAAGTGCCTTTTGTCTTTGCGTGCACTTTCTTCACTTCTTTGTCCAGTGTAGTGTTTGATACATTGTGCTCAGTTCCTCTTGTCGTTGAGCATCCTTGCACTGGTTCATCTTCTGCTTCACCATCCTCCTCTCCCTGCTCTATCAGCTTCCATGTGGAGATCCGTCGAGGTCAATTCCTTATCTTCTTTCTTCTTCCCTCTTTCCTAATACGGCTGTACAGGTTTCTTTCCACATAGCTTTCAAAGACCTCCAGTGTTCTTCCACACAGGTTTCTTCAGGGATGTTCCTCGATATCTCTCATTTTGTCTTGATGGCTGGCTGCCGTGAAGATTTCCTTTGTAGTTTCGTCCTTCACTTTCTGTTCCGAGTGTTGTACTTGAACTGTGATCTGTCGTCACCAGCTACCTTGAAGGCTTTCCACTTGATTTGGAAGGTTCTTTGCACGATAGTGAGTGGTGTGAACCTACATCTGCTCCTGTTCTTCATCTGATCTTGTGTCAAGTAGACTGCATCTCCACTTTCTTCACATTGAGATGAAGTCGATCTGATTTTTAGTGTGTTCTGGTGTCTGGTGAAATCCATGTCGGTTTGTGGATATCCTTGTGCTTGAACACACTGCCCCACTCCAATCACCAAATCGTTGAATGCACAGAATTCTGCAAACAATTCTCAATTCTCGTTCATCACCTCACCGAGCGCTTCTCGACCCGTGGTTAGTTCTCTTCCTGTGTTGTCCCCTCCCCAGTTTGGCATTCATGTCACCCCACCCATTAGAATTTTGATGTCACCATCTGGGGTATGGTCTTGTCCAGTGTTGATTGCAGTTGTCTGTAGAATTCCTCCTCTTTCTCTTGCTCTGCATTATTTGTAGGTGCATAGCGTTGCATTGTATGATTGTGACCTTCCTTCCTTCCTTCCTTTTGAGTTGAACCTTGCTGTCATGATCCTGGAGGAGATTGGTTCCCACTGCATGAGAGCCTTCGATGCTCTTGGGGACATCATGATAGCCACTCCATAACTCAGTGTGCTCGTGGTTGTCATCTGGGTGACAATATCGGAGTAGATTATTGATTCTCCAGTTGATAGTTTGGAGAGTCCACTTCCATCCATCTGCTTTCGCAAATTCCAAGCACTTCAATGTGATACCTCTTCATCTCGTTTGCAATCTGGGCTGCCTTGCTGGGTTCAAACATGGTGCGGACATTCCATCTCCCCACGTTTACTTTCGCTTTCATCGAGAGAAGCACAGACACATGGGCCAATTGGCTTCCCGAAGCCAGGCTTTCACCAACCGGCGTCATTTCGTCTCTCCGATTCCAGCGAGGAATAATTTTGTTATTATTTTTTATATTTCGTTTGTGCTTTGAAGTTTGTTTAGCAGTTAGATTTGTTTTCCGGGGTAGGGTTGCTAGCCCTATGTTTAACCTTCCCTCTTTACCCGGGCTTAGGAAGGGCTAGTAACTAGTGAACTAGTTAACCAGGCGAGGTTGCTCAACCTAATAACCGATGATAGTTGGTGGATAAAAACAAGGTCCAATAGCATCAAAATGACTATAGTGTGAATTTTTAAAACAAAAATTATGACAAACTAACGGTGAATGAGCAGGTGAACCCAATGGTGCATATGCAGTCACAGTTAGTCCAATCGACTGCGCATATTCAACTATTTTAGTGTTAGGGAAATTTGCATGAATTTCAATTTGTAAATTCACTGGTTTAATACGACAGTGTTTCAGAATATTTTCAATTTGTCGCTTATTGAAATTTGACAGTCCGATAGATTTTACCAAACCTTCGTCCACCAGCTTCTCCATTTCCTTGAACAAAGCAGAATAATATACAGAAAGAATTATGATAACTTCGAAATCAGGACAAAAACTGTATTGTTCTTTTCACGGGTATACTGAATATCGGATAGATATAAAATGAAACTGAGAAAAATAACAAGTATTTTCCGCGGAGAACTGCAGACGTTGAAGCTCTGCGTAAATTTTCTAAAAATGAAACAATCTATGTTCTGTTCTGTACATCTTTCGATCAAATAGCAAGATTCATTGACGACAAATCCTTTGTCGAACTTTGAGTACACATCCGAGTACGACTGATTGGTCAGTAGAAGCAGCTCGATTCAATGCAGTTGGCTCTATATTATATCACATCACTACTTTCTACATCACAGATTACTAAGACATATGGAAAATGAAGCTTTTAATTATTTGAAACGATTAGCCTCTTTTATGAATTTGGATAATGTAATTAGAAGACGTAGATTATCTGAAAGATGTGATGTATTTGCGCTATACATTTCGAACCATTTGATCACACATTTTACTTGTTAAGGCATTTTATATGAAAACTGGAAGTAGGGGAAGGACAAATATGACATAAAGGAACTCAATAATAAAAAAGATAATGAAAGGAAAAAAGACAAGCTCTGAAGTCAATCATAGAGATACGATAAAATAAGCATTACCAAGATAGGCTCAGCGTAAGGACAAACTGTTTTTGCGGACACAATGCAGGGGGTAATGTTTGTTTATGGCTAGCGCCTCATCAAACTTAAGTGAACGCCCCTTGCAGTTTCTATACAAAATTGTAAAGCCTGTTTTAATATCAATCCTGCGACCCTTATCAATGTTATGTTTTGCCGTGGATGATGATGGTTGTCTGCCACCTGCGCTTATCAACGTTTGTAAATACAGCTGCTTTCGTAGCCATTTTGGAACATATTTGCTACCCTCAAGTGCAGATCACGATTAGTCCTTCCAATGTATGTTAGTCCACACACAAATGTAAATTTAAAAACCCAGTGGGATGTGACGCGATCGCTTATACAGTGTCGAGGTTCAAGTTGCAGTAGCTGTTTGGTCTTCTCAACGACGATAAGCTTAGCTGCATAATACATGTTGCTTCCAGCAGACCTTAACCTTCGTCTTAATATCATGCTGTTAGATTCTACTCCGTATGGTAACGCGATGTAAATACATTTCATCGAAACAGAGTAAAGATTAGGTCTCAATCCTGGATGCTTTCTGCAGCGGTTTATGAATCTCAATCGACATCCATTTTCCACTAACGTTTCCGTTAGTATTTTGATATCATCATCCATTGAGACCTCCGTACAAATTCGCTCGATCCTTTTAAATAGGCAAGTTACCAAACCTCGCTTGCATTGGGTTGGAGAAAAGCTGTGGAAACTTAAGTACCGACTTGTCCAAGTGGGTTTCCCGTAAATCGACCGTTTTATTGAACCATCATTTCTACGAATTAGAACAGACAGTTAGAGCAGATGGTTTTCTTTCTCTTCTTCACATGTTAGGCTTATGTTGTTTTGTAGGATGTTAAGTCTTTCTAACAAACATGTCGCATCTTCATGCTTGTCACATATCACGATTATATCATCAATATATCTCTTATAGAGAGTAACTTCACTGATGAGATCGCCGGTCAAGTCTTCAATGTGTGACATGTAAATATCAGCTAACAATGGTCCTAAGGGACTTCCCATGGCTAACCATCTATTGTCGAAAATGCTCACCTTCAGTACATAACAATAACAGCTTTCTCAAACACGTTGAGAGAATAGGGAAAGAAGGACTACTGGAAGACATATGGTCACAAAGAATGTCAATAGTTTTAATTAGGGGAACATTAGTAAATAAGGAAGTGACATCAAATGAATACAACCTCTTATCTTTGATATTAATATCATTAACATAATCAACAAGTTCAAAAGTATCCTTTAAAGAAAACTTACATAATTCATTTCGAATAAGAATTAGTTTTTGCTAACCATTTTTCCACTTTATGTGTAGGTGAACAGAACATGGAGAGTATAGGGACGTAAAGGATTGTTTTATGAATTTTAGACAATCTATACAGACTAGGTAGCTCAGACCCCACTGGTTTGAAGGATGTGAATTCTTCCTTGTTGATAACATTGATAATCAAGACTAGATGCTACTTTGCATTCTAATTTTCTAAGGTCGTCCGACGGAACATCAGCCATAAATTCATTTTCATCACTAAGGATGGATATCATCTTGTTTTTGTAATCACATTTGTCCGTCACAACCACACCTGACCCTTTATCGAGTTTGAGAATGATTACATCAGATCTATTTCGAAGTCCTTTTAGGGCTTTGAAGTGTTGTGAAGTTAGGATGCTTCTTTGTCTTGGGTCTTGTTGAATTCCTTCATGTCATATTTGTCCCTCCCCCACTTCCAGTTTTCACATAAAATGCCTTAACAAGTAAATGTGTGATCAGATGGTTCGAAATGTATCGAGCGAAAATATCAACATTTTTCAGATAATCTGTCTTCTAATTATATTTTAATTATTTGGTTATAAGGTGAAATTCTGCTCACATATGTTCAAAAAGAATATCAATTTCTTTAATATAAGTGAAAAACTTGGGCACTGTGGTAGAATGTAGTTCCATATTAGATTTGTTTATTTGATATAAAGCGCACAGTGATACAGTATTATTTAATTGATTACGTTTCGAGCATAAATTATTGCTCATAATCATAATCATAATACTGTATCACTGTGCGCTTTATATCAAATAAACAAATCTAATATAGAAATATCAATTTCTCTCTATAAACTAAGTACAACTATCGTTTTCGCGAGTAACGTCTAGGCATTCGAAAACGATGAAGATTTATATAAAATAGTTGATAGTCAAGTAATCTGTGAAATCTTTACTAGCTTAAAATCTCCACCATCCTTTTCTCTTTTCGATAGATATTAGAAGTTTATGTTCAACAACGACCGCCTTTCCTTTCAATGGAGACACTGTGATGAAATATTTCGTACAATGACGTACAACAAATATCTGAATAAAGAAATACTGTTGAATTTTAACACCAATGATTGTTTTTGTTTCAAAATCAGGTAATGAATGAATACTAAGTCATGCTTTAGAAACAAAACCAGTTTCTTCTTCTACTATCTAGAAGTGAAAAAAAAGTTGTATTCATTTGCAGGTAGGCCTGAGGCTGCTAATTTTTAACAACTCATCAACACTCCTATTTCTGTCCACTTTTTCTCGTATGAAAGAGTTGTCTTATTATTTTGTACGGTACATCTCCTGGTGCCCACACGCTGTATCAGGTGTGAAACCTGCTTGGTTTCTTTCCAATTCTTTTGCTCCTAAGCTCAGGTGGAAGGTTGGGAGACTACACAATCTAGAATCTTAAAAAACACCTAATTACTACTTCACTGGCCTGGCCTCTTTGAGATAATCTTCGCCCCTATTTACGCTGTTCAAATTTACAAAAGGGACCCGTTGCTTAAAATTACCATTTTTATTGTCACTGTTACCAATGCAATTTATTATCACTATTGTTACTAACCTCGCCTAGTTAACTAGCCAGCCATAAGCCCAGATAAAGAGGGAAGGTTGGGCACAGGGCTAGCTACCCTACCCCGTAAAACCAATCCAACCTCTAAGCAAACTTCAAAGCACCATGAAATATAAGTCAACTTATTCCTCGCTGTAATCAGAGACACGAAATGACGCCAGTTGGTGAAAGCCTTCGGGAAGCCCACTGACAGATGTATCTTTGCTCCTCTCGACGAAAGCGAAAGTAAACATGGGGACATGGAATGTCCGCACAATAATCGAAGCTGGCTGGCAAAGCTGCCCAGATTGCAAAGGAGATGAGAAGGTATAGCGTAGAAGTGCTACAAATCTAAGAAACCAGATAGAATGGAAGTGGACTCTCCAAACTGTCAACTAGAGAGTCAATAATCTACTTCGATATTGTCACCCACACGACAACCACGAGAACACGAAGTTATGGAGTGGCTATCATGATGTCCCCAAGAGCATCGAAGACTCTCTCTCATGCAGTGGGAAGCTTTAGTGCAAGGAACCTACCTTCAAAATCAAGTTGGAAGCCTTCAAATAAGTTGGTGATAGACGGCAGTTCAAGTTGAACATCCAGAACAGAAACTGAACTGAAGGACGAAACTACAAAGGACATCTTCACGTCAGCCATGAGGAATAAATGGGAGAAATTGAGCAACATCCGTGAGGGAACCTGCGTGGAAGAACACTGGAACTCTTTGAAAGCTATGTGGAAAGAAACCTGCATAACCGTGTTAGAAAGGAAGGAGGAAGATGATGAGGCAGAAGATGAACCAGTGTAGTGCAGTGCAAGGATGAACAACAAGAAGAGGAACTGAACACAACATACAAAACACTACACTAGACAAAGAAGTGAAGAAGAGTGCGTGCAAAGACAAAAGACACTTTTACGACACACTGAAAAGTGAAGCAGAACAGGCTGCAGGTAGGAGAGACCTGACAACATTATATCAAATAACCAGGGAGGAGGGAAGAGATCAACACAGATGAAACCAATAAAAGATAGTGAAGAAAACCTAGTTACCAAAGAGGAGAAACAAAGGAAACGATGGGCTGACCACTTCAAAAAACTCTTGAATCGACCACCACCATCACCTGCAACTCGTCCAGAAATACTACCAACAGCCCAGCCACAGAACTACCAGTGTACACAAGCCCTCCGACAAAATCAGAAGTGGAGTCCTGAACGCCATAAAGTTGCTGAAATCCGTGAAAGCATCAGGACCAGATGTAATTCTACCAGAATCACTGAAAACGGACGCAGAGACAACGGCGGAAATGCTCACACCACTATTGCACAATGTTTGGAAAGAAGGAAGGAAGGAAGGAAAGGTACCTGCCTGCAGAGTGGAAGAAGGGCTATCTTGTCAAACTTCCAAAGAAGGGAGACCTAAGTGTTTGCAAGAACTGGTGAGGAATCATGCTCCTGTCCACCCAAAGCAACCAAAATATTAAGCCACATCATCTTGGAGAGACTAACGCATGCGCTGGATTCAAAACTACTACCGAAACAGGCTGGCTTCAGGCTTCGTTAGCAAAGACTCTAGCAACTCGGGCCATGGATGTGTGCTGTGTTTGTGAGACACGCATACAGGACCCAAGTGTGGTTATTCACCTGACCTCTCCTGACCAATCTGGTGAATCTGCAAAATTCACCCTTCGAGTTTCTGGAGATTCGATAGCTAGCTCTCGTGGTCTTGCAGGTGTAGGTATAGCATTAAGCACCAGGGCAGAAAACTCACTACTAGACTGGATCCCAGTTGATAGTCGCCTCTGCGCTATGAGGCTGAACGGCACAGTGAGAACTAAAAGGAATAGTGAGACTCGCCGTTGTCTCTTTGTAATCTCTGCTTACGCACCCACTGACTGCAGTTCGGATGAAGTGAAGGACGAGTTCTACCATAAACTGTCTAACCTCCTCTCGAAAGCCAAACGTTCGGACGTAGTGGTTGTTGCAGGCGACCTCAACGCACAGGTGGGTAGACTGAGTGAGGCAGAAAGGCACTTAGGTGGCACTTTCGGAATCCCAGCTGAACGTACAGATAACGGTGATCGCCTATTACAACTATGCACAGATAACCGCCTATTTTTAGCCAGCACCAATTTCAAACATAAAGAAGGACACTGTCTGACCTGGCGTCTACCGAGCTCAACTCAGCGATGGACACAGATAGACCACATTGCTATTAGTCATCGCTGGAAGACTGTCACTTCTTCTGGAGTAAGTGTTTTGACAGCGATCATGCGTTGGTCCGAGCGCGTATATGCCTGCGTCTCAATGGACGTAGAAAAAATTTGGCAACAAAACCACTACGAGTGCTGCTGGACAATGAAAACACCAAAGCCGTGTTCAGTGAGAAGTTGGCTAGGCAGTTATCGGAACAAAATACTGTCACTCATCCAGAAGAAGCTTGGTGCCTTCTTCAGTCTGCTGTAAAAGCAGCACCGAAGACAGTAGCCGACTCCAAAAGAGTGGCTAAAAAGAGCCAGTGGATATCAGCAGCTTCTTCCAAACTAATGGATGCACGTGAACGCATCCCTGCCAGCAAGCTCTGAATACAATGAAGAGCCAGCGCAACTTAAAAGTAGAGTGAGAAAAAGTCTACACAACAACCACGAACAGTGATGGGAAGCGAAGGCTAAAGAGATGGAAAAGGTGGCGGCGATTAATAACAGCAGACAATTATTTAGACTTCTTAAGGAAACTAAGGGGAAAAGGTAAACAATGGTTAGTGAGGCTATGGAGGAGAAGGAAGGTTTTGCGATTTACTCGCAGAGGAGACGACTGGAACGATGGGCAAAACACTCCCAGGAACAGTTTAACTGGCCTCCAGCCACTATTGCGTTGCCTGCTATCCAGTCGGATCCTGAATGGAACATTGAGATAGGCTACCCAACACTAGAAGAAGTCGAGAAAGCGGTAGGTAACTTGAAACGAGGAAGGGCGGCAGGACCAGACGTACTAACTCCTTACGTATGCAAGGATGGCGGTAAGGTGCTCTTAGTCAGGTTAACGAAAGTGTTAACCAGTATATGGGAATCAAATACGATCCCCTCCGACTGGTCTAAGTCACTCATCATCCCAGTCTTCAAGAAAGGCGAGAAGTCCTCTTGTGATAACCACAGAGGAATCAGCCTGACAAACATAGTGTCCAAGATCCTAGGTTCTATAATTCTCCGACGCCTGAGTGGAGCTCGGGAACAGCAAGCCCGAGAAAACCAGGCAGGCTTTAGACCTGGCCGTGGTTGTATCGACCAAATATTCACACTGCGCCAGGTCCTGGAACATAGGCATGCTTACAGACGCCCGACAATAGCTGTATTTCTCGACCTGAAGGCGGCATTTGACTCCGTTGATCGAGAAGTCTTATGGCAGTGTCTGTCACTGAAAGGCGTGCCTAGTAAGTACATCACCTTATTGAAAGCTCTCTACTCGAACACTTGTGGGCATGTTAGAGCCTATGGTGAGTTGTCCAGGGAGCTATACTCATCAAGTGGTGTCCGTCAAGGATGCCCACTATCTCCATTCCTATTTAATTTTATCATAGATATTCTTATGGAGGTTTCCCTCTCGTCACCTAATTACACAGACGTTGACCCAATCACAGGTGAATTTTCTTAGATCTAGAATATGCAGATGACATAGTCCTGTTAGGTGAAGACGCTGACAAGATGCAGAGTCTTCTGAACACTTTGAGTGGGAATTTGAGGATGTTTGGGATGCGTTTCTCACCACCATCACCATCACCAAATGCAAATTGCTGTCCTAGGATTGGTCTTCAACGGTGCCATGGCTAACAATACAGAGTGTAGTGGTTGAGTGTGTCGACCACTTCACTTACCTGGGAAGTGGGATCAGCCCTGCCCTGGTGGCTAGCTCAGTGGCAGATGAAATCTTTGCACGAATACAAAAGGCTCGATTGGCTTTCGCCAACTTACGCCACCTATGGTGCCGCCGTGATATCCGATTGCCCACTAAGTGTCGCATGTACTGCACAGCAGTCCGCTCTGTTCTACTGTATGCCTGTGAAACATGGCCATTGAAGGTGGAAGACATGAGACAGCTGGCTTCAGGTGTTTGACCACCGTTCCCCTCGTAGTATAGGCCGTATTCCGTGGTGTCACCACATGAGTAACACAGAAGTCAGACTCAGGTGTAGAGTTCTAGGGAGAAGATATAGTCAGTTGACGAGGTTATGAACCTTCATCGACTGAGATGGTTGGGACACGTTATGTATGCCAAGTCGCCGTCTGCGTCATCACACAATGTTGGCCGAAGTAGGTTCAGGCTGGAAAATGGTTCGAGGCTCGATGCCAGACTAAAATATGGCATCAATGTATGAAGTCTCTGACTGTTGGTTTGAGCCATGTGGGGTGATGCAGACTAGGTGGTTGGGGTTGGCGGGAAAAGAGAAACCAGTGGTTAGAGACTGTAGGTGGTGGCATGGCTGAAAATTGATGTCATTGGTGCACATGTATACACACATTGTCCTTAACGCTATATCGAATCTCACCATTTTGTCGCTCCTCTTTCCTTTCTTCTCGTACTTTATATTTCTTTTGACTGCGTTCACTTATCTTTATCCTTCACCTCACTACCTTTTTACTTGATGAACTGACGTGAGGTGTGGCAACTCGGACCGTTACGTAGTAATGCCTGGTCCTATGTCGATAATGATGATGATGATGATGGCTTCAGAAAGAACAAATCATATGCGAACCAAATCCCGACGCTACGCATCATCATAGATTACAGCATAGAATGACAGTCAACTGGATTTTCACCTCAACTTCATCGATTTTTATATGACCTTCGGCAGCGTCAACCAAGAAGTGATTTGGCAGGTAGCTGCTTCAACACTACGGTTTTAGTGTCACAAACCTCTATCAACCTCATTCAACAGTTATATGACGACGCCACATGCCGGGTGATTCACAATGGAAAGCTCAGTGACGCCTTTGACGTAAAGACAGGCAGGAGTAAGACAAGGTTGCCCACCATTACCGATGATCTTCCTGATTGTGGTCGACTTGAGTGGACTGGATCATGCAACAAACTGTGAGGAGCTGAGAGAAGAGAGAAGAGATGCATACGCTGTTTGATAGACGACAAGACCCAAGAAGATTTGGTATTGACCGATGATGACTTATGTCCAATATCGCACAAACTGGAAGATTTACAGGCAAAAACCAACAAGTTGACAGAGGAGGCAGACCAGCGAAGATGGGACTTCAAGTGGATGTAGAGAGGACAGAGGTGATGAAGATACCCAACCAACAACAACAACAAACACCAATCACCATCTATGGGAGAAATCTAAAGGAAGCAGTCCCTTCCACCTACCTAGACAGGCAGCATCGTTTCAACTACAGGTGGCACAGGCACAGATGAGGATGTCAAAGCCAGTATCGGAAAGACAGCAAGACAAACCTTCATTGATCTGAAATAATCAGTGTAGAGATCTACAGCACTCCACTCCACTCAGCATAAAGCGTGAACAAGATCCGGATTTTGAACACTGATTCAGTCGAGTCAGTGCTTCTATGTGATGGTTGAGAGGCTTGACGCGTTACGAAAAGCATTTCCAACAAACTGCAGACACGTCAAAAGCTGCCGCCTACACTCACCCGATACTGAAGATGGAGATCAGATGTCCAGAATAATAAGAATAAGCAACAAGGAACTCTGGTTGGCTGGCAACGAATTAACCACGAACCTATCGCCCAACAAATATGCAGGAGAAGAAAGTGGAGATGGACTGGACTGGACATACACTTAGAAGACCTTTCGGGTCATCACACATCAGGCCAGGTCGTCAAGTGGAAGCCAAATGGGAAAGGAGGAGTTGGGGGTCTTAGCCGAGGGTGGCATGGAGGAGATCGTGTGAGCAGTCGTGGAGGCAGGTTAAAAAATTGTAGAGAATATGATGAAATGGCGACGTGCTACTGAAGCCCTACGTTCCACTAGGAACCCAAGGGACAAATAATAATAATGATTGCGATTATAAGTAATCATTATTATTAGAACGCACACTGTGTGTGGATTTTAAGTTTTCAAAAATAAGCGTTCCACTTCAGTTGTTTAGGAAATGAATATCAATCAGTGGGCCAGGTGTTCGAACCCCGCTCTACCTACCGACCTTTTAGCAGCGAGGTATTATCACGAGCCCTCATACAATAAGCGTAGCTCACTGCCTATTGCACAAAATTGCTGAGTACGTTTCGTTTTCGGTCGTTCATATTGTTCATCGGCTACCTAGATCACGCATTCCTAGCTAACCGTATTTGAAGACCTTAACGCGATGGACATGAAAAAGTGCGTCATACAAAACAATAAGTTGGCATTATAAAGGCAGAAAATGTCGAAGGTTAGTCTGAAGAAGCATTCACTAATTCCATTCAACTGATGGACTATCACCTTCTTGATAAGTGAATCAAGTGGATTGTGATTCTCTCCCCCCATCCACCCACCGTCCACCCTCCACCCATCGTCCCAGTCGTCTCTGGGGGTGAACTGCAGACACATCCTCCTCTGTTGCAGTCTCATTATCCACTGATCTTTTCAAACCACTTTCCTCAAGTCTAAATAACTGTCTATAGTTACTTAATGCCGCTATCTTTTCCATCTCTCCAGCATTTGCTGCTCACTCCTGCGCATGATTATTGCGCACAATTTTTGTTAGTCTACCTTTCAGTTGCTTCCGCTCCTCACTGAACTCGGAGCCTGCAGGGATACATTCATGTGTATTCATTAGTTTACACGAGGCTCCTGAAATCCAGAGGCCCTTATTAACCACTGTCTGAAAATCACCCACGGTTTTCATCGCTGTTTTTACAGCAGAATGATGATGCTAGGCTTCCTCCAGATGAGTGCTGTCATTCTGTTCTAGTAAGTACCTAGCCAGTTTCTCACTAGAAGTAGCCTTAGCGCTGTTATTGTTAAGGTGCGCTCGCGACGGTCTTGTTTCCAAGATTTATCTACATGCATTTAAACCAAGGTATACATGTGCACGCTCTCCTAACGTGTTCCAGGAGTGGCAGTCTTACGCCGACCGTCTCCAGCGATAACAATAGCGATTCGGTCTGTTGGCGTTTACCGCTGAATTGAGTCCAGTGCATGCTACATCAAGCAATTTTTTTCTTTATGCCTGAAGTAGAAGTAAACCACTTAGGGTGTGATCCCTTCAAACGGGTAACCAAATTTATGCGAATTGTAAGAACAGATACGGGTAAGCTATCATCTGCGCACAGTAGACAAACACATCTTATTAGGACCGGTAGACGCACATGGTTACTCAAGAAAACTACTGATTGTCAGTACAATATGCACAAATGACACTAAATGAAGTGAGCCACAAATTGTTTGGCAACCAAAACACCACAAAACAGAATAGCGTCTCAAATTTAACCAACACAGACAACTCAGTATTATAAGAAACCAGTAAAACTTAGCAAAAGTTCAAATTAAAATTCAAACAATGAACAAACCTTCCATGTTTCTTCGTGAGGGACATCATCCAAACAAAGTCGGCCATCTGGACCAGTGGGGAAAGAAGATCTTCCATGCTATCCAGACAACTAGAATAGTACTATGTCAGCCTTACTTGCAACGGAACAGGCCAATGGATCAAATACAAATCCAAGTAGTCTAAACGTAAGTTCTTCAACGTATTTTCACACGCCTTTCTCACATGCTCCGGGCGGAAAAATGTGTTCCACAACTACGAAATTAACTAAAATCATATGAATTACCTTGGAAGTTATGAAAATATCTTCCCTTTTCAAACTGAGTTCCTTCATTGCATCTTCCAATGCTTTACCTATCTCTGCTTCATTGTTGTAAACATAAGCACAGTCAATATGACGATAGCCAGCTTCAAGGGCTTTCTTCACAGCTGCACCAACTTCACCTGGTGGACTCTAGAAGGAATATTACTGAAGAATGTTCCTAGCTTACGTTCCATGTGCCCAGGCCAATAATAGGGATAGAATGACCATTTCCATCTTTAAACAGTTCATGTTGGGCCTGTAACGCAAAATATTTATCTGTTAACTATTAAGCAACAGGTAGTTTATCAAAGCAAATGATTAAACTAGTGGATAGTTAAAAGTTTGAATGGAACAAAATTCACAACGATGAAAACAAATTTCTAATTACTTTATACCGTACCTAACACATGACAGGTGTATTTTTCTCTGCAAACCTTCAGGTTGTAGTAACCACTGCCAAAGGCAAGTGGCACTAGTGAAGTCGGATAGGTGGAGAATCAGATAAAACCAACTTAGAACTTTCTACGGAAGTGCATTAGTCTTAGTCTTCATGGATGTTCTTGTAGAGGTTTCCCTCTCGTCATTTGACATCGCAAGGATCGGTCTAATTACTGGAGAATCCTTGGTAGGTCTAGAATATACAGATGACATAGTCCTGTTAGGTGAAGACGCTGACAAGATGCAGTCTTGGACACTTCGAGTGGAAATTTGAAGATGTTTGGGATGCGTTTCTCGCCACCAAAATGTAAGTTGTTGCTCTAGAACTGGTCTTCAGTGGTACCATGGTTAACAATAGGGAGTGAAGTGGTTGAGTGCTTTGAGCGCCTCACTTAACTAAGAAGTCAGATCAGCCCTGGTAGGTCCATCATTGACCGACCAAATATATGCACGGATACAAATAACTCGACCAGTTTTTGCCGACACACCATCTGTGGCACCGCCGCCATATCCGACAATCTGTTAATGCTCAAGAATACTGCGATGCAGTTTGCTCTGTTCTCCTGAATGGCTGTGAAACATGGCCATTGAAAGTGCAGGACATGAGAAGGCTCCAGGTGTTTGACCACTGTTGCCTACGTAGCATAAGTTGTGTCGTGGTGTCATCTTTACTTCAGTCACAGAGGTAAGGAATACGGTTTTAGAAAGGAGTGGAAAGTCAGTTAGTTGACTGTCGTGAACCGTCATCGATTGAGATAGCTGGGACATATGTTACGCAGGCCAAGTAACCGTCTGCCTCATCGCAGAATGTTAGCTGAAGGTTCAGACAAGGAAATGGTTCGCGGTGGCCAGACTAAAAAATAGCATCACTCCATGAAGTCTATGACTGTCAGCTTCAGCCATGTTGGGAAATGCAGACTAGATGGTTGGGGGTCCACGTGACAATAGAAACTAGTGGTTAGAGACTACAGGTGATATGGCTGGGAACCGATGTCAGTGACTCAGACGTATCTACACATTATTTTTATCTTGACCACTATACTAAATCCAGCATCTCATTCCTTCTTCCTCTATTTTACTGCCGTTGACCGATATTTCTTTCTTTACCTCCCATCTTACTGCCTTGTTACTTGTTGTGCTGATATGAGGTGTGGAACCTGAACCAGTGTGCTGTAAATGTGCGGTCCCATGTTGTTATTGACTTGACAGATTTTCTCGAGGTCAGAACACTCTTCAAATGACAGTCCAACGCCGCCTTTAGGTCAAGAAAAATGTGGCAAGTATCAGCTATCAGTAAGTATCCCTGCGTCCCAGAACCTCTCAGAGGGTGAAGACACAACCGATGCACTTTCTTCCAAATCTACAACCTACTTGATTTACTCTAGTTTGTTTTTCTTCAGCTTTAAGGTGTCAGATAATTATAGACTCCAAGATTTGGGACACGGTGTTACTTAAGCCAATCTGCCTAATGTCACGGGAAGACGCCCTTCCTGTTTGTACACCCGAACAATTAACGAAACAAACGAATCTGATACGACTACTGATTTTCACAAACTACCTAGTATCTTGAGGACTCATTTTAGCACTGTTCTACATCAGCTGAGAAACGCCTCTGGAGGAAAACCGCAACATACTCTTGCTTTCCATCGTCACAGCATTTTGATAACGTCCGGAGAGGATAACACACAATTTTCGAGGCAATGGTCTGAATAACCACCATCCTACAGCTACTACCATTAACAAGCAGAAATAAGTTTCGAGTGTTTCCAAATGCTGATGCCTTATCCATATCCTTTCCTCTCTCTATCTATGGTTGCACGAGATCGTAGGGAAAACTCCAAGTCAAATTTCGCTTAGGCTGCCTTCGCTCCTCATTGTGGACAGGGAAAACTGGAATGAGTCTCTTCGCATCAATCAACTGGAGTGAAGTAGCGAAAGTCTACTGACTACTGCTAACTTCTGGATGCAAGTTACCAACTGCCTTTAATAATGCACAACCATAACTTCGATTGGGACAAAGTTAAAATATCACAACACGAGCTGGGAAACTGCAAATGAACTTTTAGAAGCATATTATTACGAGCAAACGGCGACCTACAGATATATAGACACTGACTGGATGTGCGGGATATCAACTATAGGTCAGACCATTGGAAATTTATCAAACAAGTCGACGATCACACATTAGATCAATAGTATAGGCCAAGTCGTCACAAAGGCTTTAACGAAGAACAAAGTCACTCTTTTCCACAGCCATATACCCTACATAAACCTTTAAAACACTCCACTTCTTTATGAAGTAAGTGCTAATGTTACCTGGTGAAAAACGTCGAAGAACGAAATGCCAAACAACCGACGTATCACATTTCTTTGCTTGTCATACCCATTACTCTCTTGTCTCTGTTCGGCTTTTGACGATATTATTCCCATTCCTGTTTTTCATCTTGTTGCACAGCTGTATCCTGAGGTGCTAATGTAATTAGGTGTTCGATATGAACCCTTATTTAATAACACCAGATCGCACTTGGATACTGACTAAGGGACGAAATAACACCCGTTGGTGCCTGTTTGGAAAACGGCGATAGCGACTGCTACTCACATCAGAGAAAGGTAAGAATAATCACTGGACCTTGGCACCTCCATACTATTTAGCGAGTATACGTGTGCGCACTCTTGCACTCTGTGCACAATAAAGGGTAGATGCACCTTTGATGTAGACCGACAGTTCACGTGGTGACTGTGAGCGGAGGTGAGTAGTGAAGGCTAAGAAGATGCACAAGGTTACAGCATTGTGCTATATTTTGCAATCATTCAGGAAAAAAGTGGAAAAGTCGGATCTGTAGAAGAGGGACATAGGTTTGCGATCTACCGGCAAATGCAAACACCACAAGGATGAACTGACAACTTCAACGCATTAGTTAGTTGGCCTCCATCTACTTTCCAGCAGCCGACCGTCTGACTGTTACTTGTAACATATTTAGATAAAGCCTAAAAGTCTTCCAGAATTTGAGAGTGCTGTCAGTAACTTAGAGCAGGGAAGGATAGCAGCCGCCTATCGTCTTGAAGCAAATGTGTTTAGGTATAGTCGCCGGGGATTATTGGTTAGGATGACTAAATTGTTAGGTGGTGTAAGTGAAGTAGATATGATCTCTTGTGACTGTTTTCAACCACTGATGTTCGCAGAGTGAAATGAAGTAAAATCCTCTTGTGATACCCAAAGAGGAATCAACCTCACGAACATAGTGTTTAGGATCCTAGGTTGTATAATCTTTCGACGTTTAACTGGAGCTCGGGAGTAACAGAATCGAGAACAAACTAAGCAAATTTCACACCTGATGCAATATTGCATCCACATGTCGCGGAGATAATGCGGGGGAATGCGTGAATAATGTAGTAAATGGCGTTGATATTGCGAGTGAGGCGCAAGTAATAGAAGTTGTGTCCAAAAATCTCCCTGAACCGTTGAAATAATGCAGATAGTGCTGAAATAAAGCTAGGATTTTCTGCAAATAAATCTGCGTTTACGCATGCATGCTTAAATTATTCTGCTAGTGGGTAAATTATGCGGATAGTCCGTAAAACTCCGCTTAAGTGTCACATTTCAGCATTCCTAATCAATGCATTGACCTGCATTACTTCCGCATTATTTCGGCATTCGTATTTGACTGGGTACCCAGTCGAACTTTTGTAAGTGCACCCGAAGTTGCTTCGGGATAAAACCCGAAAGTTTTAAGGTGCGCCTGAAGTAAATGCTGCCTGGGGTATGTGGAGGTACTAACATGTATGACACAAAATGATAAGGAAACACTATAACAAGACGAAAAGTTAGCGGAAACAAAAGTGTAGATGAGTTATGCAAGAAGCAATCGAGGGATATTTACAAATGAACAAAGAAAATGACGAGACTGACCCAATGTTAGGACTATTGACAGAAGGTCAACCAATTGGAAACTTATCAAGCAAAACAACAGCCTGACATTGGACAATAACATAGGTCAAATGGTCATAATAGCCATAAAGTTAGAAAGTAAGGAAGGAAATCATTCCTTTCCAAGAGACAAAACTTCTCGAATTCAGAAGGTGAACAGCTATTTTGGGGTCTTGTGTGTGCTTCTCATAAACACAGCACTCGCCCATGGTCAGAAATGTCGATTTTGGCCCGCACGGCTACTACCAAATGCATTTCGGATGACAGTCCCGAAAGGTCAGGCATGCTCTCTGATGGGATCAAATAGCTACTGAGAGTTACAGAGCTGGAGGGAAATGGAGATGACTAAGGAATATCGACGACGACAGGAGGAAAGTAGGTGTTTAAGGTTGATAATGACCTGCGGGAACCTGAACGCTGACGGGGTTGTGACGATGACTGACATCCAGGCTGCCCATGCTGTGGGCAGCCACACGTAGATTTACTACGAGGTTGGCCAATAACCAGCTTTGGCCAGTGACAACCTTGTATAAAGTACTGAGGCCGGAGTCTCGTACCATTAGATTTCGGTTAACGCAGGTGTGTAAAGAGAAGCGAACATATCGCACTGCGTTGTGATGCTATCAAAACTGGTATTCACCGCCGAAGATCGCTAAACGATATTGGGTGCATCCAAAGCTGCACATGACAGAGTTATTAATCGAATGCTATTCTAATCCATTCAACGCAATAATAGTAGTAGTAATAATGATATTTGTGCCTGAATATACAGGCACACACCATTTTTACACGTATGAACAAGTTTTTATACAAATTACATTCATCTTCAGGGAAGGTAGTCTGAATCTCTACCGGTTGTCACTAGAAGATATGTGCTGCATATTCATGTAATGGAACATCCCAGCAGAATAAATGTGCAGAAAATTTATAAGTTGGACAAGTGTTAGTACTGTCTTTGCATTAACAAAAAACCAGGTTTGTATCTAGACATTACAGGTATTACCTGGAGAAAAATAAAGCTTGAAGCTAATACTTCCATCGTAGCAGTTTGTACTTTTTGCTTGAGATAAAGATGAAATGTTTGTGAATTGTTTACAAATTGTACTTCATTAACGATTCCAGGACTGTATAATTCATCCATGTTAACACCATTCCATAATCTTGATGAATATTTTGACTGAAAGCCAAATGTTTTCACTTTTCCAACTCCAGCATCCAGGAGCAATAGACTTGTTTGGATACACCAAATGGACCTCCAGAATTTCTTGTCCTTCGTTTTCACGGGTTGTGACAGCCTTGCGGTTGTTGAGTGTTGGACTCGGCTGGTCACTTTTACGATGAGTTAATCCTAGATTTTGATGATTATGAAGTTGCAGCCCAGTGATCATTTTTATTTCTGCTTGTTGCAGTTAGGTATTCTGAACGTGGTAAAGCTGGTTACCCTCCATGAAGGGTAGTTTCAGCCGTGGTCTGTACCTTGAGTAATTGATTCCTGATGGAAACCAAGCCAACGTTTAGAACTGAATTATTTTTCTACAACGAGAAAAAACAGACAAAGCAGCAGGCAGAGAAGGCAAGAATTTCAACAAGGAGAGTGTTTTCTATGTTCATATTTCTCCCTACTTAACTTCCCTTGATATGGCTTTCATTGAGTACTCTTTTTCTGTAGAGTACTTAAAAATATAAATTTCATGCTGTCATGTGGTGTAGGATTTCTGTTTTTGATTACAGTGTTGGGTGGGGGACGATGTGCCGTTAGTTTGAGTGGTAACTTATGGAAGTCTCCTCAACGCTTCGTATGAAAGGTCAGTGTATGTGTGGTGGCCGTCTCATTACACATTAAGGAGGCCAAGTATACGAAGTGTCGTGAAGGAGACTGTTGGTGTATTCGACAAGCCGTAGAAGTCACTAGACGATAAGAAGTCAGCCAGTAACCGTCCAAATTCAGGGGTTGATTTGGAGGCCTTCACTTCAGCTGGAAGTCTGTTCCACAACTGAGAGAATTTGACTGTGAAGAAGTTTGAGCGCAAACAGGACTTGAACGATTTCACTGTGACGCTATGGGCGTGGTTGCGCAGATAGTAACAACTGTTGTGTTCGAACTGAAACTCACCACTGGCTGTAAACGTGTGTTTATGTAACGCATTAAAGAAAGCGTCAGGTTAATTTTGAGTTGTCTCATCCAAAGTGTTTCTAGACTTAGTGTTCTGCATCTGGAGCTGTAGTCTTGTTTGCAATCGTGTCCTAATAATCTAGCTGTGAAATACCTTTGGACACCCTCTATTTTATGTTTGTCTATTATGCGGATACCACTCAGTATAAATGGACAGTATTCTAACAGTGGACGTGCGCAAGTTTTGTAGAGTAGCAACTTGACTTCTTGAAGGAGTTACGAACTATGCAACCCATCAGGATCCTGATTTGGAGTCTGTGATGCTCCTGTTCAGAAAATGTAGGTCCCTTGAATATCTTAGTCCAGGTCACATCACTTTTAAGAATAGGAAGTTTTGTAGACTGAAGATGTAGTTGGACATCCACCGATGGAGCACCAAAACATATCCATCCACGTTTGCCTATGTTGAACTGAAGTCTCCAAGCCGTAGACCATGAGGATACTATATCCAGCTCCTCTTGTATTAGTGCTTGGAAGTGGGATAAATTATCACGGGTGAATGTGTATGCAACTTTTAGGTCATCAGCAAACAAGAATGGTTTGTCGTGTTTAAAGCAGCTGCAGATGTCATTGACGTATAAAGTGGAGAGAAGAGGACCTAATACACTGCCTTGAACAACACCAAAGGTGATTGGCCTAGGTTTTGAGGCGTGTGAATCTACCTTCACCACTTGAGTGCGATTACTGAGGAAAGACTTAATCCATCCCAATAGTGGATAATCAATTCCCATAGTCATTGACTTACTTATTAATAGCAAGTGATCGACTGTGTAAAATGTTTTTGAAATGTCTAGATAGAGTACAAGGACTAACTGGTGTCGGTCGCGCATAGTGGTTATGAAGTTCAGGAGGTCAAGATGGCAAGTTACACAGGACCTCGATTTTGGCAACCCATGTCGACTCGATGTGATGACGTTGCCACTAAGCATGTGCTGAAGAATGCTTTCTTTAACAACTTTCCCCATAATTCTAGAAACTACAGGCGTAATATTTATTGGTCTGTAGTTAGTGGCTAGTGTTGTTGAACCAGATTTACATCTAGGGGGAAAAATGAAAAAAAAAAAAAAAAAAAAAATGTGAAAGATTCCAAAGAGAGAGAAAATATTTTCAGTAATAATAATGGAATATCAAGGACACCAAATTTAAAGAGATGTGATGATATTCTGTCTGCGCCAGCGCTGCTGGAGCATTTAAGCGTCCTAATGGCTTGGTGAATATTAGTATGTGAATTCAACCGTATCTATTGTCGTTAGTTGAGGAGAAGAATAGCTTTCAAAAGTGCAGACCGCACTAGTGTCACACGAAAAATTTATGGGTTCCAGATAACTGACTGCAAATAAGTCGCTGAATATTTCACACATATCCACTGGATCATTATAAGCTTTGGTGTCATGGATAAAAAGAGGAATTTTATGTCTTGTGCAATTCGATCGCTTCTTAAGGGGTGCTGAGAGAGCATACACTCTAGATGAGCTAGCTAGTGCACGACTCTCTTCATTCTTCAAACGCAAATCATGGTTGTGCGAGATAGAGTTAAGAGTACCAAGAATCAGCCGAAGTGCATCGACGTCGCGATGTCTGTAGTATCTTGTTGAGAGTTTGCGTAACTTTGAGGGGTATATATGGCTTATTGTTTAGTGGCATTTTTTGAAACCTTTCAGTGGAACGATGGTATCGAGACAGGTTTTAGAGTTGTAGTAAACATATCAGTGGTTAATTTGAGGTCTGTAGTGGTGAAGAATGATCTCCAGTCAATGCACCTAATCATTGGACACATCTGCTGCCAATCCGTTCTCCTATAGTCTCTACATACTATTTGGTGTGTAGTGGAAGTACCAATTGAAGTACTAGTTGCAGGAAGTGGCAGTGCGCATAATACCGTATTGTGATCACTTCCTGGGAACTTGGAGCCTACATTTGTCAAAATAGGATTTATGTTATGGCAAAATATTAAGTCCAATACATTGTCACCCCTTGTAGGAGTTGTAACAATTTGCTTCCATCCAAAAATAGACAGTGTATGGAAAAAGTTGTCACACCTAGCCGGACCAGTAAGTGAATCCCACTTAATTTCAGGTAGGTTAAAGTCACCGCATATGATCATATGGGAGAGTGGATGCATGTTCCAGAGCCGTAATCAGTGGAATCTCATGATTGTTAAAGGTACCAGGTGCTCTGTAAACACATCCCACCAGTGCTGTAGCATTCCTGTAGTGTACTGTGACCCATAGAGAGTCACTTACTTTATCAAGAACCATATTTTCCAACCTGAATACGGTGAGAGTGTTCAGGAAGTACATCAGGCAACCTCCTCCTTTCTTGTTACTCCGGTCACATCGGAATTGTGTATACATGTCAATACTTATCTCTTCATCTGGTATATTTGCGTGACACCAAGACTCAGTGATAATTATTACCGGCGGCTTATATATGAGCGCGATTCCTCTTAATACCGATAGTTTGCTAAGGACGGACCTTGCGTTTATGAGAACGATGTACAAGTAGGAGGAGTAGTAATGTGTAAAGCTTTCTAGTTCGCTAAACAAACCCAAAGGTATCTCAGTGTCGCTTGACTGAGTATAGTCTGACGTCGTTGCGTTACAGAACGTCTCTACACCTTGTTCACTTGTAGCTGTAGAGTTACTAGGATATCCTAGTGGTAAATCGACCGCACAGTGACTTGAAATAGTATCACCTTTATCAGGGGAGAACAGAGCAATGTTTTTATTTGTGTTCAGTGTGCACATTGTATCCAAATAAACAGAGTTTGACCTCATGCAAGCGTCGTCTCTAGTATCTGTTACACAGAGGGTAGGTAGTTTTACTATTGTACGTGGTGTGTGTGTAGGGCTGGTGATACCACTTGGAGGATTCAACAGACCTGTTGTGCTTTCGCATCTGTTGACATTACTTGGGTAGTTGGTGTCTAGGATTGTGTGTATGTTTGACTGTCTTCTGTTGCTCCGAGGGAGCTAAGATTAGCGGTTCAGAGTAAGGGGTTTCAACATCCCCATCAGTTGTTTGGCCAAAGCTGCAGCTGATAGGGATGCATTGGATAAAAAATCATCGTGTTTTTGTGGTCCATGTAAACTTCTGTTCTGTATTGTATTCCTTACCAGTGACTGCCTTCTGGTACAATTCACAACGGACGTAACTGGCGTTATGTTGGATCGGGGGCTGTCTCCTAGTAAACTAGTGCCATGCAGCCGACCAAAGTTTTTCCCAATAAAGTACCACAATGGCATTCTATTGTAGGTGGTTTGATGTTGGCTTTTCTCATTAGCGAACGATAGGGTTGGGTTGTGGTGACGTCTGTTTTTGTTCTCGTTACTAGTGAGACAGCTCAGTGCACAGAACCTTCTTGGTAGAGCCAGTGTTCGTACTTCTGTCAGTTCCAGAAGGGATCACGGGATCACTTCGGATCATTATATGTTTCTGCGTCCGTCCCTACGTGTTGGGTTCCATGGGAGCATTGGTTTATCCGTTGCATATCGAGTGGCCCAGGACCTAGGCCGGCGTGCTTGGTAGACTTTAGGCCTCCAGCAGACCTCAGTGAGAGTTCTGTCACGTTTAGTGTTGCGTCAGGTTTCACTTTGGGGCTTCCTATGGATACGTCTAGATCTACAGTTTCAGGTGGTTGGGTCAAGTCACGCATTCCCCAGTCTTCCGTCTCCACATTGGTCGGTGTGTTTTTCCATATATTTCACTTGATAGAGTTTGTGGAAGGAGAAGTTCTAGGCTTGGGTACACTGGGGGAGATACCTACTACTTAAGTATGTCGCAGCTTTGGAGCCTTTTGACTATCAGGTCTGTGAGCGCAGTTATATACCTGCCTCTCCATCACTGCCTTATCAAGAACTAACTTTATTCCTGTTAAGACAGTGTTGTTTGCTAAGATAGATTCTGCTTTGATGAATGCTTCCACTTCTATCTGTGATTTAAATTGAAAGCGTATCGGACAGCAGTGATCCCCCTGGCTTTCTTCAGTCGAAAACATTCTGCTTGGCCATCATGCATTTTCGCTGTTCTAAGCAAAATTTCTCGCACCGCCTTCAACTTTGTCGTGCCAGGAACGTTGTGCACTATTGCATTCACTTTAAGTGCAAGTCTCTTACTTACTTCAGTGATGATAAAGTTTGCCAGGTGATCTACCTTGGATAGTGTTTCGATGTCAACTTCATCAGTGGATTCACTACGCGTCAAGATGCTCAGTGGCAAGAGGTTGCTACTCAGAGCTGTAATTTCATCCACCTGGGGCGACACTTCGAACGCCCCTAACATACTTTCTTGTGGTGTATTATTCTGTTTGTCACCTTTCAGTCTGTATATTTCTGCCCTCAGTTCCTCTATAGAGGACTTAAGGCTTTCGATTCGTGGAAGCAGTGACGATGACACACTTGGTGGCTGAGGTCTAGTTAGTCAAACAAAAGATATGGAGCCTCCATTAAGCTTTACGTCTCCTGCAACATTTAGTGTTGCGGTCTTATTGCATTTTGGGCATGCAGAGACATTTCTATTATTATTAACGTTGGCTGTCTTATCTAACGCAGTTCTCCTTCTCTTGAGCATAACTGGAGTATAAGCTGACCCATTTATGCTGTTGCAAAAGGAATCTACTTTTGGTGTCACCAACATTTGGGTATTGTTGATGCACTGCTCGACAGACAGTTGTGTCCGTGCCTTTTTACACGCATAAGCCATATCTAGTTGCATGTCTGATATGTGATTAGCCATTTGAGGATTCAATAGCTTGTGATGACGTCAATAACAGGGTTATGACACAGTTACGAAATCAAGTTACAATGTGACACAATTTCAAACGTACCGCGTTGACGACCGTTGGGGACGAAAGTTCGCTACCTCTTCGACACCGGAGCAGAGGTCAGAGTTCTTCTAGCACCGACATGAGAACGTCATCGTGACTCATCTTTCAGTCTTCATGCAGCCAATGGCAAGGCTATAACGACAACTGGGAGACGGTATGTCCACCTCAACTCAGGTTAGCGTAGACCTATTCCCTGGGTTTTCCTCCTGCCTGACATTTCTTTTCCCATTATTGGCATAGACTTTCTAAACCATTACGAACTACTTGTAGATGCTTGTCGTCGACGACTGACAGATAACAACACAAAGTTATCTATTGGCGGCACCACCTATGTAGGTCCGAGTTTAGCCATCGTTGGAAGTGAACAATCAGGCGTCGCTCCCTATCAGGCAGTGTTAGCGGGATAGGGTTGATAACCTCCGAGGCTGCCGCAAGTAAAGCTGGATATTGCGATCAAATCAGCTTGGAGTGAATCTCTATCCCTATCAACGAGGGGCCAAAGACTGGAACTCCTTACCTCAGAAGGTGGCATCAACACCTTCGGTAAACGCCTTCAAGGAGGAGCTAGGTCTTCACAGAGGTACTAACTACAGGGATAAACACGGCCTGCTGGTCTAATATCCTTGGTTCTGAGAACCAGAAAATGAAACTGAAGTAAAAAATTTAAGGATGACATTCATTATTGCTTTGAATGGATTAGAATAGCATTCGATTAATAACTCTGTCATGTGCAGCTTTGGATGCACCCAATATCGTTTAGCGATCTTCGGCGGTGAATACCAGTTTTGATAGCATCACAACGCAGTGCGATATGTTCGCTTCTCTTTACACACCTGCGTTAACCGAAATCTAATGGTACGAGACTCCGGCCTCAGTACTTTATACAAGGTTGTCACTGGCCAAAGCTGGTTATTGGCCAACCTCGTAGTAAATCTACGTGTGGCTGCCCACAGCATGGGCAGCCTGGATGTCAGTCATCGTCACAACCCCGTCAGCGTTCAGGTTCCCGCAGGTCATTATCAACCTTAAACACCTACTTTCCTCCTGTCGTCGTCGATATTCCTTAGTCATCTCCATTTCCCTCCAGCTCTGTAACTCTCAGTAGCTATTTGATCCCATCAGAGAGCATGCCTGACCTTTCGGGACTGTCATCCGAAATGCATTTGGTAGTAGCCGTGCGGGCCAAAATCGACATTTCTGACCATGGGCGAGTGCTGTGTTTATGAGAAGCACACACAAGACCCCAAAATAGCTGTTCACCTTCTGAATTCGAGAAGTTTTGTCTCTTGGAAAGGAATGATTTCCTTCCTTACTTTCTAACTTTATGGCTATTATGACCATTTGACCTATGTTATTGTCCAATGTCAGGCTGTTGTTTTGCTTGATAAGTTTCCAATTGGTTGACCTTCTGTCAATAGTCCTAACATTGGGTCAGTCTCGTCATTTTCTTTGTTCATTTGTAAATATCCCTCGATTGCTTCTTGCATAACTCATCTACACTTTTGTTTCCGCTAACTTTTCGTCTTGTTATAGTGTTTCCTTATCATTTTGTGTCATACATGTTAGTACCTCCACATACCCCAGGCAGCATTTACTTCAGGCGCACCTTAAAACTTTCGGGTTTTATCCCGAAGCAACTTCGGGTGCACTTACAAAAGTTCGACTGGGTACCCAGTCAAATACGAATGCCGAAATAATGCGGAAGTAATGCAGGTCAATGCATTGATTAGGAATGCTGAAATGTGACACTTAAGCGGAGTTTTACGGACTATCCGCATAATTTACCCACTAGCAGAATAATTTAAGCATGCATGCGTAAACGCAGATTTATTTGCAGAAAATCCTAGCTTTATTTCAGCACTATCTGCATTATTTCAACGGTTCAGGGAGATTTTTGGACACAACTTCTATTACTTGCGCCTCACTCGCAATATCAACGCCATTTACTACATTATTCACGCATTCCCCCGCATTATCTCCGCGACATGTGGATGCAATATTGCATCAGGTGTGAAATTTGCTTAGTTTGTTCTCGATTCTGTTACTCCCGAGCTCCAGTTAAACGTCGAAAGATTATACAACCTAGGATCCTAAACACTATGTTCGTGAGGTTGATTCCTCTTTGGGTATCACAAGAGGATTTTACTTCATTTCACTCTGCGAACATCAGTGGTTGAAAACAGTCACAAGAGATCATATCTACTTCACTTACACCACCTAACAATTTAGTCATCCTAACCAATAATCCCCGGCGACTATACCTAAACACATTTGCTTCAAGACGATAGGCGGCTGCTATCCTTCCCTGCTCTAAGTTACTGACAGCACTCTCAAATTCTGGAAGACTTTTAGGCTTTATCTAAATATGTTACAAGTAACAGTCAGACGGTCGGCTGCTGGAAAGTAGATGGAGGCCAACTAACTAATGCGTTGAAGTTGTCAGTTCATCCTTGTGGTGTTTGCATTTGCCGGTAGATCGCAAACCTATGTCCCTCTTCTACAGATCCGACTTTTCCACTTTTTTCCTGAATGATTGCAAAATATAGCACAATGCTGTAACCTTGTGCATCTTCTTAGCCTTCACTACTCACCTCCGCTCACAGTCACCACGTGAACTGTCGGTCTACATCAAAGGTGCATCTACCCTTTATTGTGCACAGAGTGCAAGAGTGCGCACACGTATACTCGCTAAATAGTATGGAGGTGCCAAGGTCCAGTGATTATTCTTACCTTTCTCTGATGTGAGTAGCAGTCGCTATCGCCGTTTTCCAAACAGGCACCAACGGGTGTTATTTCGTCCCTTAGTCAGTATCCAAGTGCGATCTGGTGTTATTAAATAAGGGTTCATATCGAACACCTAATTACATTAGCACCTCAGGATACAGCTGTGCAACAAGATGAAAAACAGGAATGGGAATAATATCGTCAAAAGCCGAACAGAGACAAGAGAGTAATGGGTATGACAAGCAAAGAAATGTGATACGTCGGTTGTTTGGCATTTCGTTCTTCGACGTTTTTCACCAGGTAACATTAGCACTTACTTCATAAAGAAGTGGAGTGTTTTAAAGGTTTATGTAGGGTATATGGCTGTGGAAAAGAGTGACTTTGTTCTTCGTTAAAGCCTTTGTGACGACTTGGCCTATACTATTGATCTAATGTGTGATCGTCGACTTGTTTGATAAATTTCCAATGGTCTGACCTATAGTTGATATCCCGCACATCCAGTCAGTGTCTATATATCTGTAGGTCGCCGTTTGCTCGTAATAATATGCTTCTAAAAGTTCATTTGCAGTTTCCCAGCTCGTGTTGTGATATTTTAACTTTGTCCCAATCGAAGTTATGGTTGTGCATTATTAAAGGCAGTTGGTAACTTGCATCCAGAAGTTAGCAGTAGTCAGTAGACTTTCGCTACTTCACTCCAGTTGATTGATGCGAAGAGACTCATTCCAGTTTTCCCTGTCCACAATGAGGAGCGAAGGCAGCCTAAGCGAAATTTGACTTGGAGTTTTCCCTACGATCTCGTGCAACCATAGATAGAGAGAGGAAAGGATATGGATAAGGCATCAGCATTTGGAAACACTCGAAACTTGTTTTGCTTACTAGGTTTATTTGAACCCATGGTGTGTTTTCCGCATTCAATTCCACTAATTTTGACCATTTTCTGTCTCCTTGGCTGTGATGCCTTGAGCTCACCTGCTGACTGTTTCTTGGTTTTAACATCTTTGCTTTTCGACCGCTGTCTTCGAAATGTTTTGGTTTTTGTGGCAGGAGCTTGTTCTATGAATGTTGACCAATATCGACAATTGCTTTGGGCCATGCTTTCAATACACGACAATTGTTAGCTGCACGGCCGCTTCCCATTCATGAAGCTTTTTAGCCTGGCATTGACCTGGTGTCCGTTTACCCCATTTTGATCTCTTGAGCTTCCTAGGCATCGGGAACGTCGTAATGCTACCATACATTATGCCAACTAGCTTAGAATTATAAGCACCAGTCCAGTATACGGAAGATAGGCATTTGTGTGTTAAATAATATGGCTCAGACTGGCTTGCAAGACAGTCGTAACGGTGTGAAAATTAAGGAGAAGGTTTCAAAGAGAATAAAATAGGTGAGCTTGGTGCATTCCACAATTCCATGCCCTTAGGTTCATGAACTGGTTTAATGTGAGAAGGTGGCGCCGGCATTATTTCGCAGTATCCAGGGAGCATCCATCTACCAGTTTCCTGGAGTGTCATCTGAATGGAATGAAGGAAACCGTATTTTCTGATACATTTGGCGCTTTCGCGATGATAAATTTCCTGATGCATTTCTTATAGTACATGGGTTCCTGGAATTTTAAACCGTCGGTGGAATCTCAGTCTCCCTTCGGAACCTTAGAAAGTTTCGGGGAAATGACTTGGAAACCTCGGAGAATTTCTTAAATCTCCAAATTTTATCTGAAGGTAAAATCTTTGGGTATTCGCGCAAGACATACAAAGCCCATATGCAGCAAGCTCTGTGTGGGTTGTAAACTGAGCACACTTTTGAGAACCGGAAATCAGTTTTCCCAAATTTTAGACATGTTTGGTCTTTGTTGTGAAAACCACATTAAAGGTTTTCTGCTATACCTTCACGTGAAGCAATTTACACAACCTTTGAACTTTCATCACTTTTGAGCCTTGAGGTCTCATGCATAAATAGTTTTTATTTCAAGCATTCCTCTGTCGTTGGTCAGTTTTGCTGCTCCTATCACAAACAAAATTTTACTGGTTTAGCTTTTACTGAGCATGTTCATTTTAAGTACTGTTTTTCGTCCAGTTTTTTCAGCGTAACTACTGTAGGGAATATTCGCTCTTTTGCTGCTGAGTGTGAATTTAGTCATTATGACCCACTAGGGGCAGTCGCTGGCATCACTCTCCGTCTGAATTCATTTAATTTTGGAGAGAACAGTCAGCGATGGCTATGTCTGCTGTCCACCCGGCTGCTGATTTCCGGTCGATAAAGGTATGAAAATGGGTGTCGTTCCACAAAGTTTGCACTGCACTGAAACCAGCCATATTTGAGCGTTGTGGTAAATCAGCTTCTCCTTGGCTATGCAACTTTAGCCATGAACCGCAGCCGGCTTTACTTCGGACAGTCGTTGAAATACTACTCGCTGAAAAGCACGAGTATGGTGACGATAACTGCCGGACCACTGTCGTATTAGATGTTGGCGTAGCGTGTACTACTGTGAATTCATCTGACCAGTGGCTTCAAGATGAACCAGCGTCACACAACTCTGAATGATGAAGGACACTGTTGCACCGCTTCTGAAACTGCTGGCGCCGAGGGTAACTAGAGGCGATCGCCGCGCGAAACATGCTGCCAAGTGATCCGCAAAAAGGACTGGCCTGTGAACGACTTGGTACCGTGTATGAGAACGACAAATACGATTGGATTTTCCCAGCAGGGATAGGAAGAAACATTCAAATATCTTCATTAAATCTGCAAAGTTATGAAACTTGTTGAGGAGGCTTCGAAGGCCGTGAATACGAGATTCAAGGATGACGCAGCTATACCCAGTGTGACCTATAACTTTGAAGGGTCGGTAGAAGATGACTCCTTAAAGTGTCACACTCATGGTCTGAAGCAACCTGCCTGGCTAAACAGTTCGATAGTTATCAGCCTGTCCGGAGCTCAGATAAAGGGGGAAGGTTGGGCGTACGGCCAGCAACTCTACCCCGTAAAACCAATCCAACCGCTAAACAAACTTCAGAGCACAAACAAAATGCAAAAATAAAAACAAACTTATTCCCCACTGGAATCGGAGAGACGAAATGACGCCAGTTGGTGAAAGCCTTCGGGAAGCCGACTGACCAAAGTATCTTCTCTTCTCTCAATGAAAGCGAAGTAGGAGTGGAGACATGCAACGTCCGTGCCATGCATGAGCCTACCAAGGCTGCCTTGATTGCGAAAAAGATAAGGAAATATGGCATGAAGATGCTAGAAACCTGCGAAAGTAGGTGGAACGGAAGTGGACTCTTCAAACTATCAACTAGAGAATCAGTAATCTGCTCCAACATTGTCGCTAAGACGACAAGCGCGGGCACGCATGGGGAGTGTGCAGAAAGTGGAAGCGCAGCCTACTGGATACAAAACTAAGGAGGGGAGCGGATATAGGTTCACGCCACTCACTGTATAGTGCAGGGAACAATCCTACGACACGATGGCAAGTGAAACAGAACAGGCTTCAGGTAGGAGAGACCTGAAAACACTATATCAAATAACCAGGGAGGAGGGAAGAGATCAACACAGATGAAACCAATAAAAGATAGTGAAGGAAACCTAGTTACCAAAGAGGAGAAACAAAGGAAACGATGGGCTGACCACCTCAAAAAACTCTTGAATCGACCACCACCATCACCTGCAACTCGTCCAGAAATACCACCAGCACCCCAGCCACAGAACTACCAGTGTACACAAGCCCTCCGACAAAATCAGAAGTGGAGTCCTGAACGCCACAAAGTTGCTGAAATCCGGGAAAGCAGCAGGACCAGATGGAATTCCTCCAGAAGCACTGAAAACGGAAGCAGAGACAATAGCGGAAATGCTCACACCACTATTGCACAAGGTTTAGGAGGAAGGAAGGAAGGAAAGGTGCCTGCTTGCCTACTGGAAGAAGGCCTACCTTGTCAAACTCCTAAAGAAGGGAGACCTAAGTAATTGCAAAAACTGGTGAGGAATCATGCTCCTGTCCACACAGAGCAACCAAAATATCAAGCCACATCATCTTGGAGAGACTAACGCATGCGCTGGATTCAAAACTACTACCGAAACAGATTGGCGTCAGGAAGAACAAATCAGATGCGAACCAAATCCCGACGCTACGCATCATCATAGATTACAGCATAGAATGACAGTCAACTGGATTTTCACCTCAACTTCATCGATTTTTATATGACCTTCGGCAGCGTCAACCAAGAAGTGATTTGGCGGGTACCTGCTCCAACAATAGACAGTAAAGTGGTTGAGTGTGTCGACCACTTCACTTACCTGGGAAGTGGGATCAGCCCTGCCCTGGTGGCTAGCTCAGTGGCAGATGAAATCTTTGCACGAATACAAAAGGCTCGATTGGCTTTCGCCAACTTACGCCACCTATGGTGCCACCGTGATATCCGATTGTCCACTAAGTGTCGCATGTACTGCACAGCAGTCCGCTCTGTTCTACTGTATGCCTGTGAAACATGGCCATTGAAGGTGAAAGACATGAGACAGCTGGCTTCAGGTGTTTGACCACCGTTCCCCTCGTAGTATAGGCCGTATTCCGTGGTGTCACCACATGAGTAACACAGAAGTCAGACTCAGGTGTAGAGTTCTAGGGAGAAGATATAGTCAGTTGACGAGGTTATGAACCTTCATCGACTGAGATGGTTGGGACACGTTATGTATGCCAAGTCGCCGTCTGCGTCATCACACAATGTTGGCCGAAGTAGGTTCAGGCTGGAAAATGGTTCGAGGCTCGATGCCAGACTAAAATATGGCATCAATGTATGAAGTCTCTGACTGTTGGTTTGAGCCATGTGGGGTGATGCAGACTAGGTGGTTGGGGTTGGCGGGAAAAGAGAAACCAGTGGTTAGAGACTGTAGGTGGTGGCATGGCTGAAAATTGATGTCATTGGTGCACATGTATACACACATTGTCCTTAACGCTATATCGAATCTCACCATTTTGTCGCTCCTCTTTCCTTTCTTCTCGTACTTTATATTTCTTTTGACTGCGTTCACTTATCTTTATCCTTCACCTCACTACCTTTTTACTTGATGAACTGACGTGAGGTGTGGCAACTCGGACCGTTACGTAGTAATGCCTGGTCCTATGTCGATAATGATGATGATGATGATGGCTTCAGAAAGAACAAATCATATGCGAACCAAATCCCGACGCTACGCATCATCATAGATTACAGCATAGAATGACAGTCAACTGGATTTTCACCTCAACTTCATCGATTTTTATATGACCTTCGGCAGCGTCAACCAAGAAGTGATTTGGCGGGTACCTGCTCCAACAATAGACAGTAAAGTGGTTGAGTGTGTCGACCACTTCACTTACCTGGGAAGTAGGATCAACTCTGGTGGGTTAGTTGTCGATGCGATCTCTGCACGGATACAAAAGGCTCGATTGGCTTTCGCCAACTTACGCCACCTATGGTGCCGCCGTGATATCCGATTGTCCACTAAGTGTCGCATGTACTGCACAGCAGTCCGCTCTGTTCTACTGTATGCCTGTGAAACATGGCCATTGAAGGTGAAAGACATGAGACAGCTGGCTTCAGGTGTTTGACCACCGTTCCCCTCGTAGTATAGGCCGTATTCCGTGGTGTCACCACATGAGTAACACAGAAGTCAGACTCAGGTGTAGAGTTCTAGGGAGAAGATATAGTCAGTTGACGAGGTTATGAACCTTCATCGACTGAGATGGTTGGGACACGTTATGTATGCCAAGTCGCCGTCTGCGTCATCACACAATGTTGGCCGAAGTAGGTTCAGGCTGGAAAATGGTTCGAGGCTCGATGCCAGACTAAAATATGGCATCAATGTATGAAGTCTCTGACTGTTGGTTTGAGCCATGTGGGGTGATGCAGACTAGGTGGTTGGGGTTGGCGGGAAAAGAGAAACCAGTGGTTAGAGACTGTAGGTGGTGGCATGGCTGAAAATTGATGTCATTGGTGCACATGTATACACACATTGTCCTTAACGCTATATCGAATCTCACCATTTTGTCGCTCCTCTTTCCTTTCTTCTCGTACTTTATATTTCTTTTGACTGCGTTCACTTATCTTTATCCTTCACCTCACTACCTTTTTACTTGATGAACTGACGTGAGGTGTGGCAACTCGGACCGTTACGTAGTAATGCCTGGTCCTATGTCGATAATGATGATGATGATGATGGCTTCAGAAAGAACAAATCATATGCGAACCAAATCCCGACGCTACGCATCATCATAGATTACAGCATAGAATGACAGTCAACTGGATTTTCACCTCAACTTCATCGATTTTTATATGACCTTCGGCAGCGTCAACCAAGAAGTGATTTGGCAGGTAGCTGCTTCAACACTACGGTTTTAGTGTCACAAACCTCTATCAACCTCATTCAACAGTTATATGACGACGCCACATGCCGGGTGATTCACAATGGAAAGCTCAGTGACGCCTTTGACGTAAAGACAGGCAGGAGTAAGACAAGGTTGCCCACCATTACCGATGATCTTCCTGATTGTGGTCGACTTGAGTGGACTGGATCATGCAACAAACTGTGAGGAGCTGAGAGAAGAGAGAAGAGATGCATACGCTGTTTGATAGACGACAAGACCCAAGAAGATTTGGTATTGACCGATGATGACTTATGTCCAATATCGCACAAACTGGAAGATTTACAGGCAAAAACCAACAAGTTGACAGAGGAGGCAGACCAGCGAAGATGGGACTTCAAGTGCATAATAGTCTGAAGCTATCTAGATCGGCCATCGGACACCCCCACCTGCATCATTTTTGTGGGTACGCAAGAATTCTCACGCTCGCTCCTGACCAGGGTGACCCGTTGAAGTTCGAATGGAAGGAAGAGGGGCAATTGCTCAACTTTAAGCTCGACAAGTGTATGAAGTAGTTAATTTTAGAAGTTCTGGTTTCCAAGTGGTTGTGAGGTCTTGTAAATGAATGCTTCTAATGCCTGTATAGGCAAGCCACAGTACTCTTCAAGAACCGTAAACGTAGTCTACGTGAATGTTCTCAGCATTAGAAATAAAATTATAGAGCTAGAAACGGTCCATGAACTAGATCTTAATGTTGTGGCCGTTAGCGAAACCTGGACGACAAACGACCCAGTTTCTCTTTAATTCTCTAGGGACATTTCACTGTTAGGGCAGGTGAACTTGGGGATTGGTGTGGCGGCAGCATACTACTCTGATTTTGTGGTGATGTTCACATACGATCAGCCACTCTTGAAGTACTTGAATTCGGTACCTGAGAAGTGACTGGCCTTGAGGTCAAAGCGAGACGTCTTCACTGTTGGGGCAATTAACGTTAGTTAATCTCAGCTTGGAAGTACTTCCTGCTAACTCACATACTTGACTAGACTAGATGCCTAATAGTTGTGGACCTAAGCGCCTTACAGGTGTACCGGACGACACTGTCAATTTTACCCCCAGAAAATTGCTTCGAAAGCGACGTACTTTTACTGGTACTTGAATCTGCTCTAGTTCAAGACGTAACATATGCAGAAAGCTATGATTTAGAACCCAAGTTGTCGCTATTAGATTTTATCTTAACTCTGCGGTGTGAAAACATTATGGATCTACGGTACATCTCTTCGTTAGCGAACAGCGGTCATGGGGTGTTATGTTTTGGTCTTCGAGTGCACAAGTTTAACTGACTTAATTTGGAGGGCGTAACCATTCCATATGCAGGGGATCCCGCAGTCGGTGGAGATTAGACTATCGACAAAGACTTTTCAGTCGACATCATCGCAGGCCAACTTAGAAGAAGTAGCAACGCTACTTATTCTGCGGCAGAACCCATGAAGAACGTTGCATTAACCTCGTGCTTTGACAAGGTGCTCAAGAACTACTAAAGCAGAGGAAGCGTTCGTGGGGCACAAACTTGGGAACTGGATTAAAAATATTTGAAACCAAATACTGTTATGTCTTTAATCTATGCAATAGTTTGACCGCATGGTCTCAAGTTTCATACTAGAAACAGCTCATAAATGATTTCTAAAACTGTCCTAGAGGGCTGTTCTCACTTGTCAGAAGAAAGGCTGAAAGAAAATGTGAAACCCCTGTAACATGACAAGTTGAAGGTCTGACCGTTGAGGGAAAACTAATCTGTCCAAAGCCGAATGTCTTCGGGAATACTTTGGTACAGTGTTCTGCATGGGTCGTGACACTGGACTGCCCAGCAGCAATGCCAGTGGGTACTGTGCAGATGACGAAGGAGACATTTTTCGCTTGCTCATACTTCCAATGCCTGGAAAATCCCCGGGACTAACTTGTTTGTACCACGGATTGTTTTCCTCCCCAACAGACCTTGTTGCTAAGCCAGCTACTGATCTTTTGTATGCTTCCCTGTCTCAGAATCAGAGTGCTAGAGAAAGGAAAGATGCTTTAAACAACCCAGTTCTTAAGGCCAGTTGTCACCAGCTGGCACCCAACTACAGGCTTGTGAGCCGAAGCAGCATGGTTATAATGGTTTCATAAAATTTAATTCCCCAAAATTACTTAGTTATGTTGAGTTAAACAACATTTTGGCGCCACAGCAACATGGTTTTCGGCTTGGACACTTCTGTTTAACAAGTTTCCTCGCACAGAAACTCAGTAGTAGGTACAAACCGATTCACTTACAATGTACAAAATGAACGGAGAGAATTGTCCAGGTTGAGTTGCAAGATGAGGCAAAAAGCAGACGGTGGTTTGGATGATGTCAACTACAGGGAAACCGACACATTCCAAACGGTATCTAGGCTTCAAGTCATCTCATCCAGTGTCAACCAAGGCGGGTTCACCTGAATATCTAAGTTGTAGAGTTGGGAAACTGACTATTCAGTGCAAGGATCTGGAAGAGGAACTTAAGCACGTAAAACAAGCATTAATAAATGATAATTGTCCGCTGCGGTTTGTTCAGAAATTCGTATGAACACATAAGAAACGAAACAACAACAGCAACACGACTGCGAATAATAACGACAACACGAGTAGAAAAGAGTTCACAACCTTCATCATGTTACCCTATAAGGAAGGAAGCCTAACACATGATTCAGAAGAGAGCTGGAAAGAGGGTGATATTCAAACCTGCAGACTCACCTGAATATAAGCTTTCTCGGCTTATGGATCCGATAGGAACAATGAGGCAGAATAATTTAATCTTTTAGATTCGTTGTAATGACTGAGGGGTCAAGTGGACGGGTCGAACCTGCAGGGTCGGGGTCAGTCAGAATAACCGATTACGGAAATTTAGCCAAACAAGGTATGACGGACCCCAATAAAATCCACAAATTAAATTTAAAATTTTCGGTTGATGCAATCGTGCATTGACACATGGCCACATGATAAGGTGAAATAAAGCCATTGTTCTTAAGCTTAAATGACCAGGTGGAAAGGGAGGCTGATTACTGAATTTATGTCCATCGAGCCTACACCCAACACATGTAACAGAAATGGAGAAACACCAGCACCAGGGCTATAGAAAACTTTACCACCAGTGAAGGAAGAACACTAATTGACTGAACTATAAAAATCAGACATCGAAAGGAGTGTGGCTGCAGTGGTATGATTGAGTGGTGATTTATGCTCAAAATGTCATCAAGTAAATAATACTAAATCACTGTGTGCTGTAAATCAGACGGGCAAATACAACGTGGACGGACAAGATTTTCTCATTCAGACACTCGAATCTGCCGTGAAAGAAGACTTTGAGGCAGGATGGTGGGACTACGATCTCTCCGTTCCTACCTTTCTGCAAAACGTATAATCCTGACAGAAAACTGGCTTTCTCTGGATATTATTGACATCGAACTCAGTGTAGACGCTATACATCTGTTCAGGAGGGACAGGGAGCACAAGGAAGCAGTCGGAGTAGCAGTGTTTATGAGAGACAGTCTCATAAGTGAACGAGTCACCGAGGTTGTATTGTCAAAGTTCCAAGACCCTGTCTGGTGCAACTTCATTTTCGGACACACCAAGTACCTGAAACGAGGGTCTATTAAGCCTCTGCTGGCAAAGTAGGACGGAATCGACTACTGCTGTAAGTAATGTCGGAATAGACGACTATGAGAATCGGTCAAATTACCACAGCGGGGAACTTAATTTTCTAACTCTCTGTCCTAGGCAGGACAAGGCGGCTTCAACCCAGACTGCTGACAGAAACCTGCTCAGCACCGTCAAAGAGTCTGGGTTGTATGAGAATGCTGGTGATGACGCAGGGTGGAGACCGGGCAGTAAGTCGTCCATACTGGACCATCTTAGCAATAGTGACCTTCTGATACCAGAAGATGTACAGGTTCAGGCCCCTCTTGACGACAGCGGTCATGGCACAGTAGATACGGATGTGGTTTCCAGCAAACAACTATCATTAAAGGGATCCGGCCCCTGCATTTGCTGTAGCAAGGCAGGCAACTTTGAGATGAATCGATATCTGTCGACATCACTGTGGCCCCAGCAGTGGATTACTTTGTCGGTTGACCAGCATTAGGAACTAGTAAGGATATAATTGGGAGGGCTGTCTCTAAAAACGCCTCATTCGTCAAAGTAGTACAAAGAACAGACCTCATGGCTGAAACGAGGCATTGAACGCCCCTTGAAGGCCAAGAGGAAAGCGTGGTGCAGCTGGAGGATCTCCAGAAAAAAGCCAGATCGTAGCGCATATAAGGAATCGATGCAAAATCGGAGTGAGATTAAGGAGCAAGAGGTCATTCCAGATAAACGTTGGCCAGGAGCCTTGGGCTGCATAAAAAACCTTTATCGATCCATGGCAAATAAAACGTCTACCTGCCCGGAGCTTGTGTGATGAAAGTTCTGAACGAAGAGAACCTGTCTGGACTGGAGATTGCAGAAGCCTTTGGCCCTACTTTTGGTACACAAGATGTTGTCATCCAATTCAAAAATCAACTGCCTGAAAAACCCTCAGCACTACTTGATGCAGAACAGCTGTGTGGAGTAACAGTAACCTTTGCTATGGTCTTCGAACAACTGTCAGGACTCCGCGCAGGTGAGTGAACGTGGGCAATGACATTCGGCGGGTGCTCCCTTTAGTCCTCTCTGTAATGTGTTTCAACACTTCGCAGACAAGCACATGCTTCTACTAGGGTGGGGGCGTGCCTTTCTCTCCCCCATCTTCAAAGGAAGAAACAGGTACAGCCCGAAATACTATCTACCTGTGGTAGTTTTACTGGTTCTGTCGAAAGTAGTTGAGGGTGTGGTAGACAACCTCATCAGAAAACGCTTGTACAAGGGGGGAGCACTTAAAGATGCTCAGCATGGTTGAAGAAAGCGCAGGTCCTGCGACTCAGACATTCTGGCAGCCAATGATGACTTGACGGCTTGCTGGGACCGCAGAGTTGCTGGTTATGTGATTCCCCCGGATCTTGCTGCTGACACTGTCTCACACGACATTCTCACTCGCGAAATGTCACGGTCAGGAACCAACGGCTGAGTGCTCTACAGGCTCCCGGACCATGTGAACGGCGGGGACTTCGACACAGAAGTCGGTAGGGTTCGCTCAACTTGGAGGAGTGTATCATCTGGTGCCCCACAAGGAGAGATTATGGGCTCGCTGCTATTCCTTCTTTTTGTGAATGACCTCCCATTGAGTCTCAGTTCCCGGATTTTAATTTACTCTGACGATATTAAGTCATGGAGAGCTGTGACATCGGAAACAAAGTCAGTCGCACTGAAGAGTGATCTCAGGTAGCATATACAGCAGGTGGATAGTAACAGACCAGTATTTAACTTTGATAAATGCTGGATCAGGTTCCTCCATACCGTTGACACTCGAAAAATATCCTACCCTCTCTGTGGTCCGCAGCTTTCTCACATCACTAGGGAGAAATACCCGAGACCAATACCCACTGACAGACTGGAAATGTGAACCTTTCGGAGAAAGCCTTGTGACGAGCCATGAAGAGCGTTGTGAAAATATGGCAAAAGCCACACGAAGAGAGGCTTAAAGGCTTAATGCTTTACCCAGCCACCGTAGGTTACGTGACGATTTGATAACGGCTTACGAAACATTTGGTAACGCAAATCGTCCGAACAGCAGAATACTGGCGAACGGCCACCGTAGCAACCTTCGTGGTAGCCGAAGGAGAATTGCCCATCAAAGGATGATTGCTCGTGTCCATACAGACACTTTTCTCTGTGAGTTTACGGTCACTGCAAAGCACTGCCTGCAGAGATTGCTATTGCTCCATCTGTCGACAGCCGAAAGAGGAGGTTGGACGACTACACATCAGCGCACGGCTTGAGCTTATCAAGCTGGGATACAGACTAGATTGATACAACCAACTAATTCCCCGAAAGTCAGAGCAACCAACTGCATACCGGGCCTTTTTTACAGCCACCATCATCGCTTAATTGACTTAACCTTGTATTTTACTGTCAGGCGTCTGCTCCAGTCCTGTACCCCCGATAACAAACAACATTATTTCTGTCCCGATAATCTGTCCTATGACCTTAAGTGCCCCTTCTCTCCTCCCCCAGCTCCGTGATCTGGCTGTGTTTATCAAGGTCCCCTTTACCACTAGTATCTCTTACGAATTTACCTACCTGGGCTTCCCTTTGCCTTCCGTTCAACTTCCTTTTACTTTGATTTCCCCTAGAACTTCCTCTCCCTTGTTTTCGCCGAACACCTTTTCACCACTTCTATCCCCATTTTACAACCGGCAGAACAAACGTCTGGTGGCAAGGAATTCGAAGAACCCACCTGCACCATACTCCTTGGGAAAATCATACAACAAAGATGGATAGTGACTCAGAGTGGAAGCCAGGATGAGCGCTTCGTCCTATTTAAGATTCGTCAGTTGGATGTACCTGCCTCCAGGTGAGTGATGTTGTCGTCATGAGGATTCGGACTCGGGAGCGATCGCTTCAAACGCCAGAGCGTTACCCACTTCACCCCTCAGCCACGATACCTACTTCTTGTGCGACGGGCACGGTCTTAGTACAATTGCCTGTGGTATACCGTCGTTGATCGGACCGAATTAGTCGGTCTCAGTTGACATGCGGGCCCCTGTCCTATCCATCTTTACTACGATAAGGACACAGGCCGTGTCGAGACATCCACGCAAGAGCCCACATGCCAGTAGAGACCGATCAGTTCGGTCCAGTCAACGACGGTATAATAAAAGCGATCGTACCGCAATCATAGAATCCCCACGGAATGAACTGGCAACCAACCTCCCACTTGGCCCACCAGATGTACAGCGGACGGTTGGGTGGACTAATTGTACCGGAATTCACCGAAAACCTGGAACCACCTCGAAAGACCTGAAAGTGGGCACAAAGAAACGAATTGGTTTACACTGGCTTGTAAGAAGATGTTGTACATTGATGGTTGGATTATATGTCACTTCTCAAACCGTCACGCTTTCCTCTTATGGGTTGAGCCTAGATCCTCTCACATGTTCACTGAACTGCCTCTGGATGCAGCCCAAGTGATTCTTGCCCTTTTTAAGTAAAGGAATCGAGACTAGAGCACCCAACTTTGAGTAGGTTCTATGGGAATATCAGGAATCTTGTGATAACACCTACTATTGTGATGACATAGAAGGGTTACGAGTGCTAGGTGCGTTGCAATTATCACAAGATTTAAGGTTGTGACCCTGTAAGGCAGGAGGATCCCCTCCAACCAAAGGAGCCTTCAGTTCTGTGTCAGTGAGTGCCAACTTGTGCTGAGCGTCATGCGGTATGTGTGCCACCTCACAGTTTCCAGGGTTAATAACTTCTTTTGAAGGGTTGGAGTGAGATGGGGCTGCCTTTAAAGTAGGTCATCTGTCTTCACTTCTGCCTTCACATCATAGCTTCCCATCATTTGTGGAGGGAAAAGTTTCAGAAGAAACCTCCAGAGACAACTTATCTGTGTAACTTAAGGGCCGGGAATGCCCTACCACTGGACCTGTCGAAACACCGCTAAGGTATCACTTCTATTTGGGCGCGTGAGACTTCATCCGACCTCAACGAGGTGGTTGAGCATACGCTTTGATAGCCATTTCATCAACTTGCTAACAAACTCACTCCTAATACCCTCAACTTGTTGATGAGGTAGTTATGGTTAGCGTGGTCGAAAGCCTCGAAAAGTTGGAGCATTAGAAAACCAATCCTTGTCTGAAAGGTGACGCAGACCCTCTAGAAAATGTTCAGAGGGCAGCCACTAGTATGATCCTTGCGATGAACAGCCTCACCTATGAAGACCGACTTAAGGAGCCGAGCCCCTTCACTTTGTCCGACCGCAGACAGAGGGAGAACTTATCATGGCATACAGGATTCTAAGAAGTGACTTTGGACCTGACCTGTCTTCTCTTTTACTTCCTACCAGGTCGGAACACCTCAGAGGATATAGCAGGAGATTACAAAAGCAAAGAACGAACATAGTCTCCACAGGGTACTAGTTCTCGCGTCGAGTAATCAACGCCTGGAACCGACTCCCAGAAGAAGTGGTGCCCACATCATCAATTGACCCGTTCAAATGATGATTGGACAAGCACAGAAATCTGCTGGAAAAGCGTTAATATAGACTCCCAGCTTCCTACCCAAAACAATAAATCTTAACAAGTCTGAATGATATAGCATAGCTACACTTGTCTATTTGGATAGCAGGTTGGTAATACATGAATATCCTTCCTTAAATCACTGTTGCTGGGATGCATAGAAGCCAAGCATTATCCGATAGTTGTGTAGGCCGTCGTGAATTTAAGGCATAATAACTTTAGAAGTTGTTGATAGAAGAGCCCCGTACCTGAATTTCATCGACTCACTTAGTTGACCATCCATGAGGATTAATGAAATTTGACCAATCTTCTCCAGTAAAAGCGTTGCGTTACGGCTTCAGGAAGATGAATGCTTACTATTTGTTTTTATTCTTATGCAGCTATTCATTTTGACACCTACCAAGTTATAATTTGTTCCAGGCAGTAGACAATATCTGTTTATCTAGAAAGCTCCCAGGATTGCCCATTCCAGAGTGATATTCTCATTGAACAACCGTTTTCCTGAAATAACCATGGTGCTAGAAAGTGATCTTAATCATCTGATTTTTTTCCTTCATGGCGAAAACAGAAGAATGCAGTGCAAAATTTGTTTTGATTGACCAGAGTTGTTAGTTGAAGGGCGAATTTTTGAACCCACCCCCATTTCAGATTCCTGGCATGTCTGACCAAGAAAGTGATGCTGAACAGGACGTTCTTGATGACACTGTTGTTAATAAGTACAAAATGGCAGCAGAGGTTACCAACGGTAAGTGTGACAAACAATGTTTTTTTATGTGGTCATTTACCAGCGGTATTGTTGGAGTTGATTGGCCTTTGTGTCGATGGTGCTCGCATTGTGGAGCTATGTGAATTGGGGATAAGCGAATAAATGAGAAAGTATCCCAACTATTTAAAAAAGAAAAAGAAATGAAAAAAGGTACCAGACCGAGTGTCTTAACGTAAATTTAAGGCATTGCTTTCCCTACTGCAATTAGCTTGAATAATATAATATGTCATTACGCTCCTATTGAGAGTGAGGAAAACGACCCTACTGAGGTTAAGAATGGAGACCTGGTTAAAATGTAAATCATGTTCACCTTTGACCGTTTTTAGTAATGTTGGTGCGCATATCGATGGCTATGCTGCAATAGCTGGGCACACTTTGGTCGTTGGGGCCTCTCAGGTAAAGTTCGCCTTCATCTCAACATTTTTCTCTAGGACAATAAAGTTACTGGTCGAAAAGCAGATGTCATAATTGCTGCTCATACTGCTGCAGAAGCAGTATTGCGGTCGCTGAGGCCAAGCATTGAGGTTTGAAAGTATCATAATTATATTCCACATTTACAGAATTCAAGAGCCTCAGAAATTGTCGGGAAGGCTACTGTGGATTTCAACTGTCATCCTGTGGAAGGTAAAATGCTTCCAGACTTCACACTTTTCTCCAGGGACTCAATGTCATCAAATGAAAAGAATGATTTATGATGCAGAAAAAAGCATAATATTCAGCCCTACAGATGAGCAAAAAAAGACAGTTGAAAAATGCACTTTCGACACAAATGATGTGTGGAATATAGACATAATGGTATCCACAGGTGACGGAAAACCCGAGAGCATAAAGCCCGGACGACATTGTACAAAAAGAACGAAACTTTATATCAGCTCAAGATGAAGGCTTCGCGTCGTTAGTAAAGTAATACTTACGAATTATGGTTTTAGAAATATATAGTGAAATTGCAAACAAGTTCTTGGCGTACCCTTTCAATATTCGGTAAGTTCAGTCGTTAAAATATATGTCCATCAGTGCCCTGGATGATATCCGGAAAGCTCGACTTGGTATAACTGAGTGTGTGAAGCATGATGTTATCCAGCCGCTCTCCGTGTACTGTGAAAAAGACGGTAAGAACTAATACTTTTAATATTGGATGTTTTAGATGAACTTGTTGCTCAATTCCGATATACTGTCCTGCTCATGCCTAATGGTCCTATGAAGGTTACTGGACTACCCTTTGACCCCTCCTTGTACAAATCTGAGTTAAAAGTTAAGGATCAAGACATCAGGGTATGTAGTCAGTTCTTCCTAACATTGTTCTAGGAGTTACTCGCCCAACCTGTTAAAATTCAGAGCAAGAAAAGAAGTCAAAACCAGAATCTGGGACGTAAACACGGTATAATGAATCCTGTTTGTAATACTGACTTATCTTTCGCAATAAAAGCGGTTGTCAAAAGTAACAGCTTTTCAGGTAGCATCAAGCATATGGCTTTCAAATAACTCGGCTGACGAAATGAACATTCAAATCTCATTCATTCCTTACCCTCTGTGGCCGATGGTCAGATCATGCAAAGAAACCATGTGCATGCGATAACGTAGAATACTGCGGGAACTAATACTCAGCCACTTCAAATCTTACATCCGTATAGCTGAGTAGTGTTTTAAGAGCAGACCGGTGTGTTTAAGTTGCTATATATCTTTTAAGCCTGAGATTCCTTGTGGACCATTTGAATATCGAGCGTCCATCTGTGCCATCCGTTGGTAGAAAATTCGTATACAGTATGTGTGGTTAGTTAAAATATGGCTGCCGGCTTCGATTTATGATTGGTTGTGGTATTTAACTAATTAGGCACCGAGTAATTGTATCTTTTGCCATATTTCATCTCAAAATTCGCATGATGGTTTTAATTCTGGCACTTATTTGGTTGTAGACTTTGTACATCAGTGCAAAAATTCGGGAGACGTGTCAACGATAGAATAAATGCGAATAATTCTTTACAATTGGAGTTTAGGTTGTGTAGAATGAGTTGGCAGAAACTGTTTCCTGCACCGTGAAAGTGGCATATCATGTTAAAGGTTTCATACATTACTAATCCATGCTAGTCGAGTAGCTAGCAATATCGCATCAGTCCTACCTCTATTTTGATCTTATTTTTGATAAGTACAAGACAAGAAATACAGGGTTAACATCTGGCGTAGGAAATAGAGAGTATGTATACACTTTGTCAACTTACATCAACGATTTCCGAAGGTTTATAAGCTCCGCGCTGAAATTGGCGTGGTAAGCAACTGAAATCGAAAAGCGGAAATGTTTTCATTTTGTTTGGAGACAACAACGTGCTTGTGGTGTGAAGTCATTGCAGACAAATCTTGTCAGAAAAATTTGGTGCTCGCTACCGAGGTTAAATGATCCACGAAGGTATGAATG
>OX104130.1:637550-673530 GCA_944470555.2 Heterobilharzia americana
TTAAACCAAACTGACAGGCGTTCAATCTCAGAAGCCTATATAATAAATAAATGCAAAAAAACAAGGTAAAAAGCCAAATAGATTGGAAATATAACAGTTTCCTCTCGTCATTATTCACTTCTATGTTGGTAACAAAAAAGTTAAGGTTTTGGTCCTATGCAGATGCATTGATATTGCCTGAATATTTATTGCCACAATTCACTTGATTACTTGAAGTTCAAGTTTCAGTGGGAACAACATCACTCACTGAGTTGCAAGTAGATCCAGCTGACGAGTCCAAAATGGGACGAAACGCGCCTCCTGGATTCTACTGCTTGCCACAATCAATTAAATTATAGAAGCTGTTATGCTGAAGAAATAGAATCAACCAGCAAGGATCCATAATGCGCTACGATTTCATACAAGTTGGAATGAATGATGAAAACGTATGTTTAGCGCTGACAAAATATATTTTTCACTGATCAAAGATGCAACAGTTAGCGACACAAATGCGAAGTAATTCAACTCGATAATGACAGTTTAAAATTCGGTAGATGAATCAATCAGTTTTTCTTTTCTTCTAAAACCTTTCGGTAAATTTGTGATATAAATTAAGTTAGTCTAATTTTAGTCTAATAAATTTATGTGACAGGAAAACGATGATACAGTGGTAGTGAGTATAATTCCATATTAGGTTCTTTTATTTAGCACAGTGTTAATCAACTATACTCGAAACATCACTATCATTACCAAATAAACTAATGCAATATGCGATCTAATGAACTATTAGTAATATCCGTTGGGCATATTGACCGTTTCACCTACCTGAGAAATCGGATCAGCCTTGGTGGGTGAGTCACCGACGACAGCTCTGTACAGACAAAAAAGAACTCACTTGCCCTTTACCAACTCAAACCATTTATAGCGCCATAGTGAAATACAATTGTCTGTTACAGGTCAAGTGTACTGCGCAGTGGTTCATTCTTTTCTACTCTTCGGTTATGAAGCATAATTATTAAAGGTAGAAGATATAAGAAGGCTTCAGGTGTTCGATCACTGTCACTTTTGTGTCAAAGGCTACAACCATATATGGTTGTAGAACCATCAAGTCAGAAACTTAGAAGTCAAACGTAGAGTTTTGGACAGAAGAGGAAAGTCAGTTGATGAGATTGCTACCCTATATCGAACCAGACGACTAGGACATGTGTTGTGTTAGGTCTCCCTAGTCACTTTTTACTTTGTCGCGCAATGTTAGCTGAAGTAATTTTAGGCTAGAAAAGGTTAGAGGCGATCATACTGAAATATATGGCAACCCTCCATGAGGTCTTTGACTATTGATATGAGCAGCGAAGGGTAATGTAGACATGTGGGATGAGGTTGAAGTGGTAATCTAAGTCGGTAATTGGATACGCTACGTGATACGGATTAGAATCGAGGTCAGTGGCACAAATGTATCTACACATTACCTTCATCTGATTATTCATGTTGAATTTGATTATTGTCTTATTCCTCCTTGTTATTCTTTCAACGAATTTCTACCACGTCTGCCTGCTTTCGTCATTATCACTTAATGCATGCTCATTTGATGTGCTGATATATGTTGTGACCTGGACAGTTAAGCAGATGACCAATGTCTCATATTTATATTATCTATCACTACTTATATCCATATGTGACAGGCAACAGACAAAGAACCTCAGTATCAGCTTTTTCAGAGTTATAGATTTCCATGATTGATAAATACTGTAAAGCACTGGAACTGATTATATTCTGCATCCTTTAAACTGCAACAGGAATAATAGTCCACGTACGATAGCTGTTGACAACTTCAATATGATCCACGTAGATCGCTGAAAGTTCACAACATCTTCGACTGACTTAACTTTCTTCCTCTTGAGCTCTTTGCTCAGCCACAACATGGCTAACACGGTGATCCAACCATACGCCAGCAATGCTACGAAGACATCTAAGGTCAAAAAACCGTAGTCCTGTTTAGATTAGATTCTCAAAGACTATTGGTGGAGAGCGGACGAATGTGCAAGAAGATATTGAGTTAAAACCTTGAATGAATATATATATATATATATATATATATATATATATATAAACATACTCAGGACAACTATGAGCATCGTTGCCTATGAATGTTCAAATCTTTTTCCGAAACGACTGGATTTTAGCATTCGTCGATTGAGAACTAGTATTCAGTCACAAAACACCGGTAGGAGGTGCCAATCTTGAATACAGAATAACCCCGTTAAACTTTTCAATGTTCACGATCTTGTAGAAAAAAGAGGAAAATACTCCAGCAAGTTGACACAGAATAAATAACTCACATTGGATTCCAATCTACCAAAAAAAATAGGGCGAAAATCTCGATAATATCAACCTTTATTACCCCTTAAGGATTTTTTGATGTATTCATATTTAATCTGAAATGCATATCAAGAATTCATTAAGGGGAGATTAGCGATGAAATCATATTTTAATTAGGGGCATCCTTAAAAAAACATTTTATTGTTTTCGAAAATTGGACGAAAACAAACATAACTCTCACCTACCAATAGTATTAAAATTAATTCACGTTTCTGTAGGAATATTTGTTTCAAATAATTTTCTCCACTTGTTCTGACGCTTTGTTTACCTAGTTAAAACATGAAATCAAAAATATTTTTCGACAGTTACTTTAACTACTTGCAAGTAGTTAGATTTGTATGAGTGAAGAAAAAAAGGGTTTGTATCTTCACATACTGTGAATGGATACGATTCACAAACCATCGGAAGACACCTGATATTTTAAGGGATTCTGAACTATTGACTGTATGCTTCACTAGTAAGGGTGAGGAAACTGAACTAAATACTGTTGTAGAATATGATCGTGTCTCAGAAAATCTGTTTTCCTGGGAATACACCCCTTACTACCAAGATATAGTCGAACTGCATTATTTTATATTAGTGTCATAGATTGTTTATTTCTTTAGGTTGACATTTAGACATTTGTTGTTGTGAGCAAAAATCATCCTACCAATGACAATAATGATTGCTACAAATATATGACAGTCAGTTGTTGATGATTGGCCAACTTGCCACCAGTAAATTCGTTTGTACTCGTACTTGCCTGTTACCAATCACAATCTCAGTGGTAACCGATTGAGACAAGGAACCAATTCGCCTAGTCTGTGAACATATCATAACAATGCTGACTCAGATCGAAACACTGAGTGACCTGCAACTAAATCACCTTTATATCAATGATATAAAAAGAACCAAGTAAGCTATGCAGCTAATTTGGTGAAATGTGGTTGCAAAAACCTAATCACTATGAGTCACAGGGCTACAAATGATCAATGATGTTAGATCAGATATCCTGTCTATAATCGTTGACATACATTTATCATCACAAAGGAAAATAGGAGGTCTGTTATAGCAAAACACAATAAAAGAATGATGAACCAACGGTGATGAGTTAAAAAGGTATCTATACCATCAAAGATTGTTTCAAATTACGCAGCCAAATTTATCTTCTGAATAATATATCCCACAAAATTCTTCTATCTCATATATATATATATATATATATATATATATATATATATATATATATATATATATATATATATATATATAATTTGAACAAGATTTTTTTGATCCTTAACAACTCTTAGGAAGAATGAAGATGAATTAAGAATAAAGATTTCAATGAACAAATTCGTTTCCAGTGTATACAAGAATATTAATATTTGATAATCAATAACAGTCAGTAGCGTTCGTGGCTATAAAATAGTGCAGGAACAATAACTACGTATGAGATATGAACTGGAAAGTTTAAGAATGAGGAAGTAAATAAGGAAAGGGAAGGAAAAAGTTGTTTCTGGACACACAATTCCGGTTGTTGCATATGGCCAAAGTTTCAGTGACCTACTCGCACACCCTTTGGAAGACTTTTGTACTTTGTTGACTAGCGCAAAAAAACATCTTTTGGAGCTGTCTGTCTATAGTCAACCAAGTGTTGTAATATGGAGGAGTTTCCTGATCTGAATTGGCCCATACTGAGACGTGTGGGCATTGACGTTTGACAATCTGTATCTAGGTACGGTCTGCATGTCTAGATCCCCAGGATCAGGTGAATTGATATATAAACACATTGCAGTGGCAGGCAGTGACAGTTTGATCCTTGCACACACGTTCACTACTATTCGGTGACGAATTTAACTGATTTGCAGAGACCCCGAAAAAATGTCCTCTGGACAACCTTAAGTTTGTGTGTAACTACATCATCGGCTGAATCTCCATTTAATTTTTCTTCTTCACACTGATAGGAAGTAGGCTTACGGGCAACACTCCAATGCAGATATCCTTCCATGAAACTCTTTCACTATCTATTCGCGATGAACGTGTGTGATAGAAATTGAACATCATTATTTAAAGCATCAAGAGCCCAAATCTTCCGCACTCGAGTGGAAAGAAAACGGAAAAAATTTCTTCTTCGACTGATGAAAACACAGCTATAAACGTTTATCAACTGTCTATTACATGAAAAATTTTGATAAATCGATCTCTTGAGCGTTCAATTATATCTTCTTGTTCACAATACATCGAGGGATCCATCCAGATCAACCCAGCACCAGGCATTACTGCCTATCCATCCGAGTTGCCACACATCATATCAGTACATCAAGTGAAAAGACAGTAAAAGACAGTGCAAGATGAAAATAAGAAAATTCAGTCAAAAGAAATATAAAGTACGAAAAGAGAGAAAGGAAGAACGACAGAATGGTGAGATTCGGTAAAGCGTTAAGATGAGGATAATGTGTGTATACATCTGCCCCACTGACTTCGGTTCTCAGCCACATCACAAAGAGTCTCCAACCACTGGTTCCTCTCGTCCCACCGACTCCAACCATCTAGTCTGCATACACCCACATGGCTCAAACAAACAGCCAGAAACTTCATACATTCATACCATGTTTTAGTCTGGCCACCTCGAGCCTTTTTCCAGCCTCGACCCACCTCAACCAACATTGTGTGACGAGGCAATCGGCGACTAGGCATACGTAACACGTGTCACAACAATCTCAGTCGATGAAGGTTCACAACCCCGTCTACTGATTTACCTCTGCTCCCTAAAACTCTACACCTAACTTCTGCACTCCTCATGTGGTGACACCACAAAGTACGGTCTATGCTTAGAAGGTAACGGTGACGGTGGTCAAACACCTGGAGCCTTCTCATTTCCTCCCCCTTCAATAGCCATGTTTCACAGCCATACACAGTAGAACAGACTGGACTGCTGTCCAGTACATGCGACAATTAATAGACAATCAGATATCACGGTGGCACCATAGGTGGCATAATTTGGCAAAAGCCAATCGAGCCTTTTGTATCCGTGCAGAGATTTCATCGGCCACTGAGCTTGCCACCAGGGCAGGGCTGATCCTATCCTACTTCCCAGAAAGGTGAAGTGGTCGACACACTCAACCACTACACTCCCTACTGTTAGCCGAGGCACCGTTGAAGACCAATCCTGGAGTAACAATTTCCATTTGGTGATGGTGATGGTGGTGAGAAACGCATCCCAATTTCCAACTCAAAGTATTCAGAAGACTCTGAATCTTGTCAGCGTCTTCACCTAGCAGAACTATGTCATCTGCATGTTCTAGGTCTGAAGAAAATTCTCCCGCAATTAGGTCAACCTCTGTGTAGTTAGGTGATGAAAAGGAGACCTCCATAAGAATATCTATGATAAAATTGAGTAAGAATGAAGGGAGTGGGCACCCTTGACGCACACCGACTGACAAGTACAGCTCTACGGACATCTTACCATTGGCTCTAACACGCCCACAAGTGTTCGAGTACACTATGTACTTACTCGGAACGCCTTTCAGCGAGAGACATTCACATAAGACTTCTTGATCAACGGAGTCGAATGCCACCGCCTTCAGGTTTAGGAATATAGCTAGTGTCGGGTGTCGGTAAGCATGACAGTGTTCTAGGACCTGAGGCAGTGTGAATATTTGGTCGATACACCCACAGCCGAGTCTAAAGCCCGCCTGCTTGCCTGGTTTTCTCAGGCTTGCTGTTCTCGAGCTCCAATCAGGCGTCAGAGAATTATAGAACCTACGATCTTGGACACTATGTTCGTCAGGCTGATTCCTCTGTGGTTATCACAAAACGACTTCTCACCTTTCTTGAAGACTGGAATAATCAATGACTTAGACCAGTCACAGGGGATCATATTTGATTCCCATATACTGGTCAACACTCCAGTGAACCTTACTAAGACCACTCTACCACCATTCTTGTAGACCTCAGCAGGTAGTCCGTCTGGTCCTGCCACCCTTCCTCGTTTCACGTTACCTACAGCTTCCTCGACTTCTCCTAGTGTTGGGTGGCCTATCTCAAGATTCCATTCAGCATCCGACTGGATAGTAGGCAACGCAATGGTGGCTGGAGGCCAGTTAAACTGCTCCTCGAAGTTTTCTGTTCACCCTTCTAGTAGTCTTCGCCTCTGCGAGTGAGTCGCAGATCCATCCTTCTCCACTATAACCTCACTAACTGTTGTTCACCTTTTCCTCCCAGTATCCGTAATAAGTCTAAATAACTCTTTATTGTTACCGTTAGCCGCTGCCTTTTCCATCTATTTAGCCTTCGCTGCCCAACACTGTTCGCGGTTGTTCTGTAGACTTTTTCTCATTATGATTTTAAGTTGTGCTCGCTCACAGCCTGCAGGCAGGGATGCGTTCACGCGCATCCATTAGTTCGGAAGAAGCTGCTGATATCCCCTTCGGGTCTTTCTACACATTCTTTGAAGCTTTGCTACAGTCTCCAGTACTGCTTTCACAGCAAACTGCAAACAGCAGCAAGCTTATTCTGGATAAGTGATAGTCTTTTATTCCGACAACTGCCTAGCCAACTTCTCACTGAACACAGCTTTGGGGTTTTCGTTGTCTAGCAGCACTCTTAGCGGTTTTGTTGCCAAATTTTTCCTACGTCCATTGAGACCAAGGCATATATGCACTCGGACCAATGCATGGTCGCTATCCAGACACGCACTCCAAAATGAGCGGCAGTCTTCCACCGATCCTCTCCAACGATGACTAATAGCAATGTGGTCTATCTGTGTTCATCGCTGAGTTAGTTGAGCTCGGTGGACACCACGTCAGACAGTGCCTTTCTTTATGTCTGAAGTTTGTGCTAACTAAAAATAGGCGATTATCTGAGCACAGTTGTAGTAGGCGATCACCGTTATCTGTACGTTCAGCTGGGATTCCGAAAGTCCCACCTAAGTGCCTTTCTGTATCACTCAGTCTACCCACATGTCCATTGAAGTCACCTGCAACAATCAGGTGAGTCTGGACGTTCGGCTTTCGAGAACAGGCTAGACAGTTTACGGTAGAACTCGTCTTTCACTGCATCCGAAATGCAGTCACTGGGTGTGTAAGCAGAGATTACAAAGAGACAACGGTGAGTCTCACTATTCCTTTTAGTTCTCACTGTGCCGTCCAGTCGGATAGCGCAGAGGCGATTATCAACTGGGATCCAGTCTAATAGTGAGTTTTCTGTCCTAGTGCTTAATGCTATCCCTACACCTGCAAGACCCGGAGAGCTAGCCATCAAATCTCCAGATACTCGAAGGGTGAATTTTGCAGATTCACCAGATTGGTAGGGAGTGGTCAGGTGAGCAACCGCACTTGGGTCCTGTGTGCGTGTCTCACAAACACAGCACACATTCATGGTCAGAGTTGCTAGAGTCTTTGTCAACGAAGCCTGTTGACCAATTTGATAGAGGGTGCAGACACTGAAGGCTCCAATATGTAATTTGGAGCGTGGTTTAAGGAGACCAGGGATGCTGTTCTGTGAACTCAGATCGTTGTGGAATGCTGCAGAGCTAAGAGACATTGAAGATGATGTAGTATTGTTCATTGGCAGACGTGAAGGAAGATTAGGAGGTAGTGATGGGGAGGTGGATAGCAGTCTGAGGAAACTTGAGTGCTGAAAGAGTTGTGAGGGCGATTGATACTTCCCGGCTGCCCACACGGTGGAAGGTTATTTCTTCTTAAAGTACCCCAAAGAGATTTGTGTGACCACAGAGCCCATCGGACATCTGCTTGAAGTTTGTCACACTCAGCCTTTTATGTATGCTTGTTTTGAGCTTTTGTTGTTTTGGGGCCGGATGGTCGAAAGGAAACGATAAATGAACCAACACCGCCGACCCGGTAGACCGTGGGGCATGATGGAGCGTGTTATTTTTGGGCCGACCTTTTCTAACCCCCTTCCCCTCCACTGATAAACGCAGCATCAGCATAGCACTGGTAGTCATCCAAGGGAAACACCTTACTGCTGTCACACCCTATCCAGCTAACAGCAGTACGACTTCGCCCTCAGACCTCCATCATAGTGTAGTAATTTACACCACAACGGTAACTGCTTTTCGTCTGACCACTATCCAACAGACCTTTTTGGTATGGTAGGACCTCGAGGGAACAAGTATTCCACCACTATAGCTTGTTGGGTCATTGTGATAGGCAAGCCCGACCACCACGTCACGGTAGCAGCTATCGGTCGATGAATGGTATCCTTGAGTGTAAAGTTGGTGGAGGAATGATATTCATTCAAAGATTGAAGTACTTTCTGTAAGTCACCATTCTTGTCACAAACGATGAATGTATCACCGACTGACATATATTCTGTAGAATTTACATTGCTTGATAACTGGATTGAGGAGCATGTCTGTTTCCAGTTGTCATAAATATGTCTGCGTCTCTCTAGTTGTCGGTGTTTTTAAAGTTGAACTGCACATCAAATGTGTCTTAAGAGAAGTTCCTTCAGATATTTTGTCGGTAAACCGATAACATTTGAGTTAATATAGTCAAATATAGAAACAAACTGTTTCAATTAGAGGGACAGTTGCGAACCATGAATGAATTTACAGTGTATTTAGGGCAAATGAGAAGCGAAAATGTTGACAGGTGTAAAATCGAGCCCGGTGTACATGATAGTTAAAGCGCTATAATTATTTTTTAACAACGGAATGGAGATGGCATTTCTTCAAAGAAAAAAACAACCTATCTTACCTCCAGTAGCTGATGAACGCTTCGATACAACTGAGTGCGCAATATTACTTCCAGCCAGAACAGCGGCATTTTGAAGTGTTGATGAAGTTGTTGAATTTAAAGCAGACGGTAGAATAAGTGAACCAACACCAGGACGTTCTAATGGTTGATCGGTTAGAAGCATAACCTGTGAACGTAATCTTGGCAGGGTACCACCACCACCAGTAGTAGTAATAGTTGCTGACGTTTGTACTGTTGGTGTATTCGGCGTGATAGATGATTCAGTATAAATATACGAATTCCCATGTCGCATATTCGGAGATGAACTGGTTGCATTGAATGTTGGATTAGAGACAGGATTAGTGGGGAAGCTTAGTGTATTGATCGACGCACCAAGTGCACTACTAACACTACGACCACCGAATTCAAGTGTATTCATCAATAACTGATCGTGACGATTTATAGTTGCATCAATATCATTGGTGAAATCACCACTACCAACATCGCCTACTCCACGACCAACAGCTTCCAACAGTGCATCCATTTCAGTTTCTATCATACGTGTACTTAAGTATTTACGTTCAGCTTGCATTAAACTCCAAAGACGACTAAGTGCTTTCAATTCATCGGATAAATCAGCGTCTTCTTTCATTGGATACTGTGGTTTCACTCTGCAAACAGATAATAATAATAATAATAATAATAATAATAATAATAATAATAATAATAATAATAATAATAATAGTAATAATAATAATAATAACGAATATATAAATGAAGAACAGAACTCAAACACATGATGAGAAATTCGATTTGGAGGTGTATGAGGATACTATTTACTGATTTCAGGTTGATATTTATCACGGATTGACATCACTTGGAGAAACAGTGGAAACCTGGGAGGACTAAACAGCTGTTTCGTCCAAGCATGGGGCTTCTCAGCAGTGCATACCTGCGACCGCGCCAGGTACTGAACCCAGGACATTGAGCACATTACAACTGAGCCATTGGGTCGAAATCCGGCGGTCCACATTGCCTGCTTCTGTCAGTTCACGACATAGTGCAACCTCCATCCAATGCCGTCTTCACTTTCAATTTGGTTGGCCCCACCGGTCACGACTTCTCATCAAAACTTCGGGAAGATCATCTCGAAGAAAGTCACTAATGATGAAGAATACCAACCCGAAATCAATAAATAAATCCCCACAAACCTCAAAACTGAATCAATCTATTGCTAATTGGTGACTAGCTTCGAGAGGTGATCCTCGAAGTTACAATAAGAAGTTGTGACCAATGAAGCCAACCAGGTCAGACGTGAAGATAGTAAGTCAACGACAGTATTAAGTGGAGATCACACTATATCACGAAATGAGAGAAGTGGGGAATATGGACCATTGGATTTCAACTCAGCGGTTCAGTGGTAACGTGGTGACCACGAAAACTGACTGTCCTGGGTTCGATTTCTGGCGGGGTCACGGGTGCGCACTGCTAAGTCACATACTACGACGAAACAACTTTCCAGTGGTTCTCGAACTGGCATTAATCAATGGTCAGTGCCGACGAGAAAACTTGCGATGAAATATACCGGAATATGAATGATATAGCTATTGTACCCCTCAGCAAATAAACTAGAATCTAGCAACTTTTAACCAGTATACAAATACACCAGAGACCGTTACAGCGAAATAGCATAACGAAATTAAACAGATCAAATGTAAAAACTAGTTTACAATGTTCCACAGCCCAAACGAAAATAATCATCAATCAGAAAGACAAAATCGATGAGGAATCTTACACGGAAGTGCATCGTCAGTTCAGCATGCCACTCTTCACAGCAGTATGGAAGGAACAAGTGGATAGATAGTGACTTATAATCCAAGTAAACAGAAGTATGTAGGTGTGCGTAAAGAGAGAGAATCGGAAAAAATAAAGGTTAGTGAAAATGCTCTCACTGTGCATGTCAAAGTATGAATACATCTGTGCCATCGTAACCGATTCTTAGCCATGTCACCGATGGTCTCAAAACACTGATTCTTATAGTCTTGAAGACCCTAACCAGACAGTCTAAACCTCCCTGCATAGCTCATGCCAACAGACAGAGACTAGATGGATCGGTACCACATCCTGATCTAGTCATCTTGAGCTTTAGTTCGACCCAATTTAACTTATCCCAGCATTGTACATGGATATAAATAATTAGTTCCGAATACCATCAATGATCCATAGATTTTTGTTGGATTAGGGAATAGATAATATGCAGTTTCATTTTAGATTTCTTTATTTGATGTACAACATACAGTCATACAGTATCATTCACTTGATAGCGTTTTGAGCATAAAATACTGCTCACATAATCACATCGATGAAATCACACAACTTTCGACATCTGATTTTTATAGTCATATCACCCATCCTCGTTTTCTTTGTTTTTATTGGTAATAAAATCCTCCATATCTACGGTATACGTTTTTCATCCTTCCTATTACATGTCCAACATAGTTAGGGGTAGAGATTGATTAGTGAATCTTTGTTCAGCGAATCAACACGTAGCATATGTAATAGGAAGGATGAAACACGTATACCGTAGATATGGAGGATTTTATTACCAATAAAAACAAAGTAAACGAGGATGGGTGATATGACTATAAAAATCAGATGTCGAAAGTTGTGTGATTTCATCAATGTGATTATGTGGACAGTGTTCTACGCTCAAAACACTATCCAGTGAATGATACTGTATCACTGTGTTGTATATCGAATAAACGAATCTAACATGGAAAAGCACCTAGAACACAACCAAAAAAGATCAACCCGATTGAGACAATGCACTGAATTTTGTGAGCAACCAAACGAATAACACAGGTTTCAATTGACAGCTGTAACACAATAGTGTTGGTATAATCAACCATATGATGGTCACAGATAGGTCCAAACAAAAACGCTGACACTTTAGGTGTTGCCGGATGCTTAACACATAAAGTTCTATCATGTTGATGAGTCTTCTTCGTGGTACATGATCGATAACCTATAGGAATAGTATTCTAATAGTTGAGTTGAAAACCCAGTGGCTAAAATGATTCAGTGTACCGGGCATAGTAACTTGGCTTCCATAAGGATTTTTTTATCAAACTCATCATTGTGAAAATCAGTAAAATGGATTATGACAGGTGGATAAAAACGATGCTAAACATGTCTACTAATATTTGGACAATGGACACTTCTGAAATGAATTATTTACTGTTTACTAAAACATTTCATTGAAATATAGTGTAAATAATATTAAGATATTGAAACGAATTCAATTAACCTGAAAATGAGATTATTTAAGTGTATATCAAGGCTGTAAAAAACAACACCGTCAATCTTGTGAACTCCATAATTCAGTGTGCATAGTTATATGAGCGGTTATAGCTACAGATAAATCGCAAAGATGATTGCACACTTCCTTTTACACCAGAAGCAAAAGATACAGTCATTAAAATGACATAATCTTAAGTACATCTGACTCCACAGAGATTTATCTACGATCTGAAGAGCATATGGTTGACTTAGAGTACTCAGAGGATATTCTCCTGTGGGGTGAAGACGTTGACAAAATGCTAAGTACTTTGAACACGGTGAGCACAAATCTGAGTATTTCTGGTGTGTTTCTCTGGCATCTGTCAAATGTAAGATGATGCTCCAGGATTGGTCTGTAAATGCTCCCATTTTAAGGATAGTGAGTGAAGTGGTGGAATGCGTCGATCACTTTACTTACTGAAGGGGGGGGGGAGCAACATCAGCTAGAAGTGGCCGGTTGCTGATAACATCTCAGCTCGGTTACAGAACGTTCGTTGGCATTTGAAAAGCCCTATCATCTATGACACAAACTGTAGGGATATCTGACTACCTATTAAAGGAGGAATACACTGAGTTGCAGCCAGTTCTGTCCTGCTGTATGGCTGTGAAACATGGCTGTTAAAACTAGAAGATATGAAGTGATTACAGGATTTTAACCACAAATGTCTTCGAAGCACTGATCGCATTAAGTGGGATCACATGAGAAGTCTCATGGTTAGGCAAAATATTCTAGGGAAGGAAAGCAAGTAAGTCAGTGAGGTTTTGAACCTTTATCGACTGAGGTGACTTGGATATGTATTGTGCATGCCTGGCCACCACCTCCCTGTCTTATTTTGCAGTGCTATGGGAAATTGGATTAGGTTGCAAGAAAGTTAAGTTGGGCAGACTCCCTAACATGGTACGTCGAGGCAAGGCGTCGACTGCACATGGCCAAGCCACCTCCGTCGCTGAAGCTGGACAACCGCATCCACTGACTTCCCTTCCTTGCCTAAAACTTTCCGCCCAACCTCATTACTCACAAAGAAACTTCACCATATATGAGCAGTGCTGCGAAGATACCTGCGGACAGAAACCTGTAACCTTTTCATACCATCTTTTTTCAGCGACCATGTCTCATACCTGTATAATAGGGCAGAAAAAAACTGCGGCAAAGTATGCTCGTCTTTCAATAGGTAGTCGGATATCTAACCAGTAAGTGCCACAGATGACGCAGATCGGCAAATGCTAGATGAGTCATTTGTATTGAAACTGAGGTTACGCCAGCAACTCCTGCAGTAAGTGAAGTGGTCGACAGATTCACCACTTCACTCCCTAACCTGAAAATAGGAGTAGATATAGACCGATCGTGGAGCATCATCTTATATTTCACAGGTGCGAAGCGCATGGCAAATATACTCATATTTCTGCCTAATGCGACCAGAAGACCCTATATTTCGTCAGCTTCACCCAGCAGGACAATACGGACTTCAGTTGGCACTTGACTAATGGTAAATTGATGTTTTTTTTAAGAAAAACACATAAACGTACGTGAAATAGTTCAATATAGCTGCATATGCTTTCTCTCGGAGAGCAATTCTAGCCAATGGGAATAAATAACCAGTATCGGCTGGGCACTGACTTCCATTACTTCCTCCTGTCCTCCCACCAGCACTTACTACACTCCCAGCACTACTACCCATTCCACCGCCACCTCCTCCTCCCCCCGCTGTTGTAGTACCACCGGCACCAGTAGATAATTCTTCAGCCGAAATCCCACGGGATCCAGAAGGGGTAGGCTTGAATCCAGTATTCTGTAACAGGCTTAAACACATTTCCACAAGTCGGCAACGTACACCTAATGCAGCCACATTACTAGTTAAACGTCCATGTATAATTGCCGATACATTCTCATAACGTGGATGGCGTTGTTGATGACTGCTACCACTAGTAGACTGCGCAACACCACCTTGCACGGACTGTACGCTTTTATCTAATGAAGATATTTCACCAGCGAGTGTTTTTTGCAACAAATCAAAAAAGATATCCAATTGTTCTTGACTTGATGATTGAGCAACATACAGTCGTTCACTGAAAAACTGAACAAAAAACATACAGGGAAGAGACCATTGACACTGTCAGATAAGAATCAACAACACGCCTCAGACTAACAGTGAGAAACTTCAAAGACTGATGCCACGTCTTCGTCCGACCACCCTGGACCCTCTTCCATTCTAATCGAACATCCCCTAGCATTGGAAGTCGAAGTAAGCGATTGATTGGTATGCGCAGTACACGTGCAAGATGCATAAAAGTTATTCGACAGAATGATTTAAATCATATTTCTGACAGTATGACACTACGTATTTGCTTTTCCCTAGTTGATTGGGTTCCATCGCAATGACCGACCTCATCAGTTGGCATATACGCTCATGTGCAGATGTCTGGAGATAAACAATGACTTCATTTCAATGATATCAAAATGAAACCATCGGCCATATCACTCGGAAGCCTACGTATAAACAAAGGCTGCCCAACAATAGTAAATAATGTCTCAATATCAAACACTATACCCGTTGGACAAAGAGTAACTATCACAACTCAGTGATCAAATGAATAATGTTCGCGTGTTTGAAGCGACGACTGTTAGGATCAAGTCTCAACTGGGAACAATATAACTCACTGGGATGCAGAAACAGCCGTCTGAAGAGTTCCAATTAGGCGAAACTAAGCATCCTGGATTTCTCAAATGCTGGCCACTATCAATCTTAAACGTCTGAGAGTATGTTTCAGAATAAGCCCTTATTCGGGAAAGGTCATGTACTATTTTAAATAATAAAAACCATAAGAACCAACGTCACTACTCTTGACATCAAGTTCAGGAATGCTTTTTCAACGCTATAATGATACCAATTGAACACAGAATTAACAGTAGGACAACACATTCCAACGGACTAGACAAGCAACCAATAAATGTATCCGATCCAGTGCTACAGGAGGTCAATCGCGGTGTGAATGGTTCAATGGTAACTTCTTTGACTGGAACACACGCGGGTTCAAATCTCAGGCAGCACATAATTTTCGCAGAGGTTGTACATATACCTTGCTTCTGAGTGCTCCTAGGCACGTAACATAAGTCCACCGCGTCCTCCCGATCGCCTTAATGCAATTAATCTCTATGGCAAATGTTTCAATTACTTCTGACAAGTGGGAGCAATAACCTCGCCTAGCTAACTAGTTCACTAATAAATACCCGGTCCTAACCTCGGATAAAGAGGGAACGTTGCACACAGGCCCAACAACCCTACCCCACGAAACCAATACAATCGCTAAACAAACTTCAAAACACAAACAAAATATAAAAAATAAAAACAAACTTATTCCTCACTGGAAACAAAAAGGCGAAATGACACCGGTTGGTGAAAGCCTTCGAGAAGCCAGTAGGCCGATGTGTCTTCACTTCCATCGATAAAAGCAACAGTAAGATTACGGACACGGAATGTCCACACACACACACACACACACACAATATCTGAAGCCAGCTGGCATGGCTGCCCAGACGGCAAAAGAGATGAGAAGATATAGCATAGAAGTACAAGGCTGAGAATCTGCGAAACCAATTCGAGTGCAAATGGATTCTCCAAACTCTGAACTGCACAGTCAATAACCTACTCCGATATTGACAGCAACATGACAACTACAAGCACACTAAGTTTGCGAGTGGCTGTCATGATGTCTCCAAGCGCATCAAAAACTCTCATGCAGTGAGAACCAATCTTCTCCAGGATCACGATAGAAGATTCAAATCAAAAGCAACGGAAATCGCAACCATACAATCCAACACTACCCACTCACAAAGAATCCAGATCAATAGAAGAATTGGGAATTCTGCAGACAACTCGAATCAGTAACGGACAAGACTCCACTCCAGTTGCGACATCAAAATTCATTCTAATCGGTGGTGGGGTGGGTGACATGAATGCCAAACTGAGAGCAGACAACACACGAAGAGAACCAATCATGGGTCGAGAAGCACTCACTGAAATGAATGAGAATGGAGAACTGTTTGCAAATTTGCAGATTTCTGTGCATTCAACAATTTGGTGATTGATTCAAGCAGTGTGTACAAACACAATGATATTCACAATGCAGCGACATGCATTTGATTTCACCAAACACCACGACACACTACACCAAAAACCAGATCGACTTCATCTCAATATGAAGAAAGGGGAGATGGAGACGCAGCCTACTGGACACAAGATCAGCAGATCAAGAAGGGGAGCAATGTAGGTTCACACCACTCACTATCTACTCCAAGGAACCTACCTACCTTCAAAATCAAGTTGGAAGCCTTCAAAGAAGTTGGTGATACACCACAGTACAAGTTCAACACCCAGAACAGAAACTGAAGCACAAAACTACAAACGACATCTTCACGTCAGTCAGTCATCAGGAAAAAATGGGAGACATTAGGCAACATCCCCGAGGAAACCTGCCTCGAAGAACACTGGAACTCTTTGAAAGAGATGTGAAAGAAACCTGTATAACCGTATTATGAAGGAAGAAAAACAAGACAAGTAATGGAATGGATCTCAACGCATCTCCACATGGAAGCTGATAAAGCTGGGAGAGGAAGAGGGTGAAACAGAAGATAAACCAGTGCAGTGCTGGCTGGCTGGCTGGCTGCTTGGCTTCAGGAAGAACAAATCATGTGCGCATCAAATTACAACCTACGCTAATCATCATCATACAACAGAGTATAAAATGGCAGTCAACTCAACTCCACCTCAACTTCATCCACTTTGAAAAGGCCTTCGATAGCGTCGACCGACAAGTAATCTGGCAACTGCTACTTCAACACTACGGTTTCAGTGCCACACACCTTTATCAACCTCATTCAACACCTTTATGCCACATAATGCTACATGCCAAGTCTTCCATAATGCAAAGCTCACTGACGCCTTTGAAGTGAAGTGAAGTGAAGTGAAGACAGGGGTAAGACAACACTGCCTACTATCACCCATCATCTTCCTGATTGTGGTCGACTACACTGAACTGCATCATGCAACAAACAACTGGGCATACGCTGACTGGACCAATGAAAAGACTCTAGAAGAAGATTTGGATCTCGCCGATGATGATGATCATGATGATGATTCATGTATAATGTCTTCTCGCACAAACTCGAAGGTCTACAGGCGAAAACTAACAAGTTGACAGAACAGGCACGTCAGCAAAGGAAGACGGGACTTCCTTCAGGTGAATGTAGATAAGACAGATGTGATGAAGATACCCAACCAACAACAAGCATTAATCACCATCAATGGGAGAAAACTAAAGGGAGTTGTCTCTTTCACCTACACCTACATAGGCAGGGCAGAATCGTTTCAACTACAAACGGCACAGGCATACATAAGGATGTCAAAACCAGGATCAGAAAGACAGCAAGATAAACCTTCATTAATCAATCTGAAATCACTGTGGAGATCTACTCCACTACACTCCATTCAACACAAAGAACAAAATCCGGAATTTCAACACCAATGTCAAGTAAGTCAGTGCTGCTATGTGATAGTTCACAAAATTGGCGTGTCACGGAAAACTACTTCCAACAAACTACAGACATTCATCAACACCTACCGCCTACGCTCACTCGATGCAGACACTGAAGATCAGATGGCCAGAATAACAAGAATAAGCAACAAGCAACTCTGGCTGGCAACGAACCAACCAACAACCTATCACCCAACAAATACGCCGAAGAAGAAAGTGGAGATGGATTGAACTGGACATACACTGAGAAGACCATTCCGGGACATCACGCACCACGCCAGGCCCTCGAGTGGAATCCAAAGGGGAAACGACGAGTCGGGCGTCCCAGCTGAGGGTGACATGAAGGAGATCATGTGAAGAAGAAATGAAAGCTTCTGGGCAGTCATGGAGCCAGGTTCAAAAGACTGCAGAGAACAGAGTGCAATGGAAGCGTGCTATTGAAGCCCTATGTTCCACTAGGAACCCAAGGGACAAATAATAATAATAATATGATAGTGGGAGCATTACAATGTTGTTGTTAACATGCAGTAACTAGCTGGTCGCGTCATACATTATTACTTGATAAGTTAACTATTGTTGAGTGTTTTCTTTAAGGAATGAGAATACTTTACCATTTATTATTTTATATTTACTAGTCCCTTGGGTTCCTAGTGGAACATAGGGCTTCAGTAGCACGCCTCCAGTACACTCTGTTCTCTGAGATCTTTTGAACCTGGTCCCACGACAGCCCACAAGCTCTCATTTCCTGTTCGCACGACCTCCTCCATGTCACCCTCGGACGTCCAACTCGTCGCTTCCCATGGGGATTCCACTCGAGGGCTTGGCCTGACGCGTGATGTCTTCAGTCGGCCTTCTCAGTGCATGCCCAATCCATCTCCACTTCCTCCTGCATATTTGTTGAACGATAGGTTCTTGGTTGGTTCGTTCCCAGAGCTCCTTGTTGCTTATTCTTTCTGGCAATCCATCTGATCTTCATTAGCGAGCGTAAGCAGTTGTTGATGAATGTCTGTAGTTTATTGGAAAGCCCTTTCGTAACGCGCCAAGTCTCTGAGCCATACAGAAGCACTAACTTGACGTTGGTGTTGAAAATCCGTATCTTGCTCCGCATGCTGAGTGTAGAAGATCTCCACAGTGGTTTCAGGCTAATGAACGCCTGTCTTGCTTTTCCGATTCTGACTTTGACATCCTCTTCTGTGCCGTCTGTAGTTGAAACAGTGCTTCCTAGATAGGTGAACGAGACTACTTCCTTTAAGTTTCTTCCGTTGACGGTGATTGGAGTTTGTTGTTGTTGTTGTTGATGGTGGTGGTGCGGTATCTTCATCACTTCTGTCTTCTCTATATTCACTTGAAGTCCCGTCTTCGCTGCCTCTTCTATCAACTTGTTAGTTTTTGCCTGCAGATCTTCAAGTTTATGTGACATTAGGCATAAGTCATCGGCGAAATCCAAGTCTTCTAGGTTCTTTTCCGTCGTCCAGTGTATCCCCCTCTTCCCGCTGCCTACTGTTTGCTGCATGATCCAGTCCACCACAATCAAGAATATCATGGGGGATAGTAGGCAACCTTGTTTCACTCCTGTCTTCACTTCAAAGGCATCACTGAGCTTCCCATTGTGGATTACTTGGCATGTAGCATCTTCATATAGTTGTTGAATGAGGTTGATAAAGGTTTGCGGTACTCCGTAGTATTGAAGCAGTTTCCAAATTACTTCTCGGTCGACGCTGTCAAAGGCCTTTTCAAAGTCGATGAAGTTGAGGTAGAGTGAGTTGACTGCCATTCTATGCTCTGTTCTATGATGATGCGCAGTGTAGCGTTGCAATTTGGTCTGCACATGATTTGTACTTCCTGAATCCAGTCAGCCTGTTCCGGTCGTAGTTTTGAATCCAGTGCATCCTTAAGCCTCTCCAGGATGATGCGGATTAATATTTTGCTTGCTCTGGGTGGACAGGAGAGTGATTCCGTGCCAGTTCTTGCAAGCACTGAGGTCTCCCTTCTTCAGGAGTTTGACAAGGTAATCCTTCTTCCAATCACCAGGTACCTTCTCTTCCTTCCACACCTTCTGCAATAGTGGTGTGGTGTGAGCATGTCTGCTGTTGTCTCTGCGTCTGTTCTCTGTGCTTCTGGCGGTATCCTGTCTGGTCCTGCTGCTTTCCCGCATTTCAGTAGTCTTATGGTGTTCAGGACTTCCATTTTTGTTGGAGGATTTATGTTCACTTGTAATTCAGCGGCTGCAGGTGGTATTTCTGGACGAAGTGCAGGTGGTGGTGGTTGTCGATTCAAGAGCTTCTTGAAGTGGTCGGCCCATCGTTTCCTTTGTTTCTCTTCTTTCGTAATTAAATTTCCGTCATCATCTTTTATTGGTTTCATCTGTGTTGGTCTCTTCCCTGATAGCAACCTGGTTATTTGATACAATGTCGTCAGGTCTCTCTTACCTGCAGCCTGTTCTGCTTCACTTGCCAGGGTTTCGTTGAAGTGTCTTTTATCTCTCCGTGCACTCTTCTTCACTTCTTTGTCCAGTGTTTTATACATTGTGCTCAGTTCCTCTTGTCGTTGAGCATCCTTGCACTGGTTTATCTTCTGTTTCACCATCCTCTTCTCCTCTATCAGCTTCCAGGTAACCGTCGAGATCCATTCCTTGTCTTCTTTCTTCTTCCTTCCTAATACTGTTGTGCAGGTTTCTTTCCACATAGCTTTCAAAGATTTCCAGTGTTCTTCCACACAGGTTTCTTCAGGGATGTCCCTCGATGTCTCCCATTTTGTCTTGATGGCTGCTTTGAAGATCTCCTTTGTAGTTTCATCCTTCAGTTTCTGTTCCGAGTGTTGTACTTGAACTGTGATCTGTCATCACCAGCTTCCTTGAAGGCTTTCAACTTGATTTGGAAGGTTCCTTGCACTAGATAGTGGTCTGAACCTACATCTGCTCCTCTTCTTGACCTTGTGTTAAGTAGACTGCGTCTCCATTTTCTTGAGATTGAGATAAAGTCGATTTGATTTTTAGTGTGTCCATCTGGTGAAATCCATGTCGCTTTGTGGATATCCTTGTGCCTGAACACACTGCCTCCAATCACCAAATCGTTGAATGCACAGAATTCTGCAAACAATTCTCCATTCTCATTCATTTCACCTAGCGCCTCTCGACCCATGGTTAGTTCTCTTCCTGTGTTGTCCCCTCCCAGTTTGGTATTCATGTCACCCATTATAATTTTGATATCGCCAACTGGGGTATGGTTTTGTCCAGTGTTGATTGAAGTTGTCTGTAGAATTCCTCATCTTTCTCTTGCTCTGCATTATTTGTAGGTGCATAGCGTTACATTGTATGATTGTGACCTTCGTTCCTTTTGAGTTGAACCTCGCTGTTATGATCCTGGAGGAGATTGGTTCCCACTGCATGAGAGCCTTCGATGCTCTTGAGGACATCATGATAGTCACTCCCTCAGTGTGCTCGTGGTTGGCGTCTTGGTGACAATATCGGAGTAGATTATTGACTCCTCTCCAGTTGACAGTTTGGAGAGTCCACTCCCATTCCATCTGCTTTCGCAAATCCCAAGCACTTCGATGTTATACCTTCTCATCTCCTTTGCAATCTGGGCTGCCTTGCTGGGTTCAAACATGGTGCGGACATTCCATGTCCCCACGTTTACTTTCGCTTTCATCGAGAGAAGCACAGACACATGGGCCAATTGGCTTCCCGAAGGCTTTCACCAACTGGTGTCATTTCGCCTCTCCGATTCCAGCGAGGAATAATTTTGTTATTATTTTTTATATTTTGTTTGTGCTTTGAAGTTTCTTTAGCGGTTAGATTTGTTTTAGGGGGTAGGGTTGCTAGCCGTATGCCCAACCTTCCCTCTTTACCCGGGCTTAGGACCGGCTAGTAACTAGTAAACTAGTTAACCAGGCGAGGTTGAATACCTTCCCATACCCAACGAAATGAAGGCTAATAAACAGAGAGAAAAAAACACCCCCGAATTCCATTATTAGATGGAAATTGATCCCTTGTAAAAGGATTGGCATATCGACACTCTCCGGATAGTGTATAAGAATCAACAGGTTGTATATATTGTTTAATTATCTGCCCTCCTGCCTGCTGCTTCTCTGACGAGACAGCGTGACGTCCGAAAGATAATTCTTATTTTGTGTGTATATGGAGGATGGGGTGGGGAGGGTGAGTCATCCTACACCCTGTAGAGAAGCAGTTAACCGATGGGGAATTTAATATCATCCAGTAGGATTTATTTATTTAGGAATGGGTTATCCACAATGCAGGTTACCAACATCAAGATAATGAACATTCTTATGTATATTTTTTATGAAGGATTGGTTAAACTGATGTACAACTAGCAACTATTTCTGCCTGGAATAGTTGCATTATAGACTACATCTAGTCAATGATGGAGTAAAATTGCATCGTGATTTTGTAGACTTCACGATCTAACCTGTTAGAATTGAATTAATGTAGACTTCATTTTTAAGGTAGTATTCATCACGAACCGAGATCAGTTGAAGAACCAGTGAAGTCCTAGGGGCAATGGACAGCTATTTCGTCTAAATAAAAAACCGTGACCTGTGAGGTCAGCCAGTCGGAAGTGTAGCAGATGCTAACTGAAGACTGGTAGGTAGCCACGCTACATCCTGAAATGACAGAAGTAGGAAACTGTGAACCCCTGGATTTCGACTCAGTAACTGAATGTTTAACGTGTTCGCCGTGAAACCTGAAAGTCCTGAGTTACATCGCTAGCGGGGTGGTGTCATGGATGCGCGCTACTGACGAGTCTCGTAATACGATGAAACAACTGTGCAGTGCTCCCAGGTTTCTAATGGTTCTCCGACTGATGTCATTCTGTGATGAATACTATCTCAAAAGTAAAATCCCCACTGACCTCAAAATACAGAAGTCAAGAAGTTGAGCACTGAGCAGATGGTTTACTAAGGAGATATATTTTTAAAACCTTGATGAGGTGGAAAAATAGATTTCTGATGAAGTAAATCGTTGCGTAATCCTGGAATGAAATCAATAAAGAAGAAAAGTGTTCTTTACCTGTGACCATAGATGATGTGGACCAGTGTTACACTTAGGTGGACTATATTTCAATTGATCTGATACAACTAAAGGTAGAACTTCGCCATCATCTGCATTGTGTACAGAGAATACGCCTAGACGACGATGAATTGTTGCTTGCCAAGCATCGCTTAGTTCATTCAGAAGCTAAACAACAATTGAAAGAAATAAGAGAATTATGAACAGAAGCCATAAACTATTGAAGTGTATCTTATCACAGAGTCAAATAAAACTAGGCAAACAGGTTATGGTCAAGAAGTATACTAAAACTGTTTCGTCATAGGTGAGGCAACACTAACAATGCGACAACCAGTCATTATATAGGTCATTGGTTCATATTTTACAACTTCTGTCAATTACGGATATACCGCGATCATTTAACCAAATGACATTGTGGATATTCATTCTCCAATTCCACTTAGTTGACTGACCGCACAGGCCACGACTCCTGATTAAAATATCAGTAAATCCACCCTAATGTCAATATTTATTGGGCACTGAATCTGTTTGTCAATGGATGGTACAATATTTAGCAAATTGCGGAACTCACAAATACAATAACATCGATATTCTTATAATTTGTATAATAAATCAGTGATGAATAGCGATTTTTCAACTTCGGATACGTGACTGAGATGAGCTCATATTTTAGTGTGCAATGATCTTCCAACTAGATCTATGATTACTTAATGGGGGTGAAATGCAAACACAAGAACGAAATAAAATTTTCCTTAGGCTGCCAGATAAGTGTTCAGAAAACTATGAGTTTTCAGCTTTAAACAAAGATCGCTGGTGCAAATTTGATCAGGTCAAAATAATTCATTCAAAGTGCGGATATTTCGATAAAATACACAGTAAGTTTGTGGTAAATAAGTGAAGTTGGGTCAGGTTGTATAGTTTGAATACTTACAGTAGACGCTATTCGATATCGAAACCCGGTGATTTTCACCGGTCAGTAAAGTATTGTGTTCACTTACACCTTAAACACATTTCTCGGGTTTGGTAGGATCATCAAGTGAGCAATGTCGACGTCGGGCGAAGAGTACTAGCCAAGAAAGGCTAATCGTTTGATGAGGTTGTGAACCTTCATCGATCGAGATAGCTTGGATGCGTCCTGTCCATGCTACGCCACAGCCTACTTCGATTTGACTTGCTAGGGTAAGCTGGATGAGTTTGAAAGAGGGTTCAGGGTGGCTAGGTCACAAAGTGGCACCAGTCAATGAAGTGTCTCACTGCTGATCTCAGCCGTGTAGGGAGGTGTGGACTATGTGGTAGGAGTCTCCGAGAGGAAAGGAATCATTAGTTGAGAATTCTTGGCGACATGGCTGTTAATCGGTCACAGTGGCACAGATGTATTCTCTTTTTGATGTCTTATAAACTGTGAATAACCTCGCCTGGTTAACTAGTTCACTAGTTACTAGCCGGTCCTAAGCCCGGGTAAAGAGGGAAGGTTGGGCATACGGCTAGCAACCCTACCCCCTAAAACAAATCTAACCGCTAAAGAAACTTCAAAGCACAAACAAAATATAAAAAATAATAACAAAATTATTCCTCGCTGGAATCGGAGAGGCGAAATGACACCAGTTGGTGAAAGCCTTCGGGAAGCCAATTGGCCCATGTGTCTGTGCTTCTCTCGATGAAAGCGAAAGTAAACGTGGGGACATGGAATGTCCGCACCATGTTTGAACCCAGCAAGGCAGCCCAGATTGCAAAGGAGATGAGAAGGTATAACATCGAAGTGCTTGGGATTTGCGAAAGCAGATGGAATGGGAGTGGACTCTCCAAACTGTCAACTGGAGAGGAGTCAATAATCTACTCCGATATTGTCACCAAGACGCCAACCACGAGCACACTGAGGGAGTGACTATCATGATGTCCTCAAGAGCATCGAAGGCTCTCATGCAGTGGGAACCAATCTCCTCCAGGATCATAACAGCGAGGTTCAACTCAAAAGGAACGAAGGTCACAATCATACAATGTAACGCTATGCACCTACAAATAATGCAGAGCAAGAGAAAGATGAGGAATTCTACAGACAACTTCAATCAACACTGGACAAAACCATACCCCAGTTGGCGATATCAAAATTATAATGGGTGACATGAATACCAAACTGGGAGGGGACAACACAGGAAGAGAACTAACCATGGGTCGAGAGGCGCTAGGTGAAATGAATGAGAATGGAGAATTGTTTGCAGAATTCTGTGCATTCAACGATTTGGTGATTGGAGGCAGTGTGTTCAGGCACAAGGATATCCACAAAGCGACATGGATTTCACCAGATGGACACACTAAAAATCAAATCGACTTTATCTCAATCTCAAGAAAATGGAGACGCAGTCTACTTAACACAAGGTCAAGAAGAGGAGCAGATGTAGGTTCAGACCACTATCTAGTGCAAGGAACCTTCCAAATCAAGTTGAAAGCCTTCAAGGAAGCTGGTGATGACAGATCACAGTTCAAGTACAACACTCGGAACAGAAACTGAAGGACGAAACTACAAAGGAAATCTTCACGGCAGCCAGCCATCAAGACAAAATGGGAGATATCGAGGAACATCCCTGAAGAAACCTGTGTGGAAGAACACTGGAAGTCTTTGAAAGCTATGTGGAAAGAAACCTGCACAACAGTATTAGGAAGGAAGAAGAAAGAAGACAAGGAATGGATCTCGACGGTTACCTGGAAGCTGATAGAGGAGAAGAGGATGGTGAAACAGAAGATAAACCAGTGCAAGGATGCTCAACGACAAGAGGAACTGAGCACAATGTATAAAACACTGGACAAAGAAGTGAAGAAGAGTGCACGGAGAGATAAAAGACACTTCAACGAAACCCTGGCAAGTGAAGCAGAACAGGCTGCAGGTAAGAGAGACCTGACGACATTGTATCAAATAACCAGGTTGCTATCAGGGAAGAGACCAACACAGATGAAACCAATAAAAGATGATGACGGAAATTTAATTACGAAAGAAGAGAAACAAGGAAACGATGGGCCGACCACTTCAAGAAGCTCTTGAATCGACAACCACCACCACCTGCACTTCGTCCAGAAATACCACCTGCAGCCGCTGAATTACAAGTGAACATAAATCCTCCAACAAAAATGGAAGTCCTGAACACCATAAGACTACTGAAATGCGGGAAAGCAGCAGGACCAGACAGGATACCGCCAGAAGCACAGAGAACAGACGCAGAGACAACAGCAGACATGCTCACACCACACCACTATTGCAGAAGGTGTGGAAGGAAGAGAAGGTACCTGGTGATTGGAAGAAGGATTACCTTGTCAAACTCCTGAAGAAGGGAGACCTCAGTGCTTGCAAGAACTGGCACGGAATCACTCTCCTGTCCACCCAGAGCAAGCAAAATATTAATCCGCATCATCCTGGAGAGGCTTAAGGATGCACTGGATTCAAAACTACGACCGGAACAGGCTGACTGGATTCAGGAAGTACAAATCATGTGCAGACCAAATTGCAACGCTACACTGCGCATCATCATAGAACAGAGCATAGAATGGCAGTCAACTCAACTCTACCTCAACTTCATCGACTTTGAAAAGGCCTTTGACAGCGTCGACCGAGAAGTAATTTGGAAACTGCTTCAATACTACGGAGTACCGCAAACCTTTATCAACCTCATTCAACAACTATATGAAGATGCTACATGCCAAGTAATCCACAATGGGAAGCTCAGTGATGCCTTTGAAGTGAAGACAGGAGTGAAACAAGGTTGCCTACTATCCCCCATGATATTCTTGATTGTGGTGGACTGGATCATGCAGCAAACAGTAGGCAGCGGGAAGAGGGGGATACACTGGACGACGGAAAAGAACCTAGAAGACTTGGATTTCGCCGATGACTTATGCCTAATGTCACATAAACTTGAAGATCTGCAGGCAAAAACTAACAAGTTGATAGAAGAGGCAGCGAAGACGGGACTTCAAGTGAATATAGAGAAGACAGAAGTGATGAAGATACCGCACCACCACCATCAACAACAACAACAACAAACTCCAATCACCGTCAACGGAAGAAACTTAAAGGAAGTAGTCTCGTTCACCTATCTAGGAAGCACTGTTTCAACTACAGACGGCACAGAAGAGGATGTCAAAGTCAGAATCGGAAAAGCAAGACAGGCGTTCATTAGCCTGAAACCACTGTGGAGATCTTCTACACTCAGCATGCGGAGCAAGATACGGATTTTCAACACCAACGTCAAGTTAGTGCTTCTGTATGGCTCAGAGACTTGGCGCGTTACGAAAGGGCTTTCCAATAAACTACAGACATTCATCAACAACTGCTTACGCTCGCTAATGAAGATCAGATGGATTGCCAGAAAGAATAAGCAACAAGGAGCTCTGGGAACGAACCAACCAAGAACCTATCGTTCAACAAATATGCAGGAGGAAGTGGAGATGGATTGGGCATGCACTGAGAAGGCCGACTGAAGACATCACGCGTCAGGCCAAGCCCTCGAGTGGAATCCCCATGGGAAGCGACGAGTTGGACGTCCGAGGGTGACATGGAGGTCGTGCGAGGAAGAAATGAGAGCTTGTGGGCTGTCGTGGAGCCAGGTTCAAAAGATCTCAGAGAACAGAGGTCACTGGAGACGTGCTACTGAAGCCCTATATTCCACTGGGAACCCAAGGGACTAATAATAATAATAAACTGTGGATGTTTCGACTAACCTTAATTTTTAAATTTCCTCTCTCCACATACACCTTTGTTTAAAGCTGATATCAGTCTTTCCTATCCACTTGCTTTTTTGCTATACTACTGTGAATTGTGACGTGTGAACCGATGCACTTGTTTGTGAGGTTCTACTTTGCTTTTGTCTGCCTGTCTGCTCTACGTGATGCTTTCATCCACTCAGTCAGATTCCACTAAAAACAACAAACGACATCTATTTACGATGCTGATCGACTAGTTCCTTCCCGGAATCCAAAGTATTAGAAGCGCTTCTGATATGCGTTCATAGTCAACAGTGGTAAGGGAATATATCGTACCCTGCTTTCGACTAAGTATTACGTTACAAAGGAAATAAATAAAAAATAACATTTTTGAAATTACCTGTATAATCAACTGGGGTCGACCAACAACTAACCATTGCCAACAAGCTAAAGCATTTTCCAACATTTCTGTAGTGAATAGCCTGAGAGGTGAATGACATACCTCTTGTAACAATCGTCTTGCACAATCCCCATTCATAACATATACCTGCTTTGAACCTGTTTTACTAGTTTGCGTAACACTAATTCCCCTGACATTTTGTGCATCGTTGGTAGTTTGTGTAGCTGAGGCGATAGGATAACTGGCAGCTGTTGTAGTACTGACTGAAGCATTCAAAGTATTATATCGAGAGGTTGAAGTAGTCGGTTTACGTAATAACCTTTTCATAACAGAGCCACCATACTGAAGATGACGATGAAACTTATGATACCGACGTCTTGATTGTTTCTCTCGTTCAGATGATCCATCCTCTTCTTCGTCATCTCTTATGTCATCTTCATCTTCACTAGTGTCCTCGTCATTATCCTCATCATCATTATCATCATCAAAGTTATCAACATTGTCTTCACCAACATCATCTTCTTCTCCGCCTTCGTCTCTTTCATCATCGCCACCCCCCGTAGTATCTTCTTCGATTAAGTTGATCTTATTAGCAACTGGATCATGGTAGGACTTATGCATTACTAGTAGGGCAGCCATACGAAATAGGCAAGCTTGTACAACATCTAATGCAATGGACTTTTGGTGTTGTAGTCGTTTAATTTGTTCAGTGATTGGATCAACTGCAGTAGCTTGTGGTTCATTGTTTAAATGAGGTTTCATTTGCCTTGGTTGTGATTCTTCTAGGTTAGTTAGGGATTTACACAAACGTGAAGCTAAAACAAAAAAAAGACAAAACAAGCAATCAAACAAAGTAACAAATTAAGGTAGTACTCATCCCAGACTTACAATAGCTGGAGAACCGCTGAAAACCTGGAAGGATTAGACAGCTGTTTCTTCCTAGTATGGGACTCTTCAGTGGTAAGTATTTACGATCACACACACTCCCAGGGATCGAATTCAGGACCTTAGGAATAAAGTCCCTACAAATTTCAAACTGAAATAAAGTATTAAGAGGAGAGAGTGTAGCTCATTGGTTTAGCGAGTTGACTCCCAACCACTGAGTCTCAGATTCGAACACCCCCCAACATGCGAAGGTATTGGCAGTCAGTCAGATAGTATCAGTGCCCCCCTAAACACAAAAAAAGGTTTGGCTTACTCCCTACTGCAAGAATATGTACGTACGTGATAAGCTTACTTAAAGTTTGGCTTTCATGTGTGACAAAGGGTTATAGCAGTAGGCAACTACTATCTGAACCTGTCAACGGCATTTAAAAGTGAAGTGCTTCAGTCAAATGACGCCTGTTTCTCTCATGACTTCGCATTGTAAAAATGCATCAAACGTGACCTACTTACGTTTGTTTTTTCTTTATCTTTTTTGGTCGTCAGATATCTTAATGATTTCAAAAAAGTATTCCATTTAACCCCTACTGTACAAGGAAGCAATGAGTTGCCCGCATAACTCAACCTCTTCTTTTGCGTTTCATTAATCACTGCATGTCAACTATTTTTCCATACTGTTCCCACCTTATTTCCCCTAGACTAATAAAAAAAGACTATGCAGCGACGCCAGAAGAATCAGCAATGTACCTAGAAATTATGATGATTAATTTTTTTAAATGATTTACAGATTGCACGATCCACATCGACACATTTCTCATAGCTAAGTGGTTTTTCAACTGCCGCCTAACCTTGGTGTCAAAAAGGGTTTATGCTGGAAACCACGTGTCAGCCAAGATCATAAGGTGTAGTCCCTGACACAAAAGTGTCATAAACTACAAACTAGTCATCTTATTTAAGGTACACCGGTTCATGCAAGCCAGTTGACGATATTTAGGGGATCCTAACTAATTCGGCTTTGTGAGTCCGGCGACACTGCCAATGAGGTCGGCCCCAAACGAGCGAAATATCTGTCTGGTTTTTAGATCACTCTGATATGATTGGCCAACGAAATCTACAGATCAGTCTGAGTGGTTTCTAAATACTCAATTTATTCACAGTAGTTTATTTCGGTGGACTTTTAACTTATATTATAGATACTGCTGTGAACAGACTTCTCAATTAGTGTAAACGACTGGCACTTATCAGTCTTCAGGCAAAACCAAGCGCAAGTAAGTACACATGCGATTTAACAACAATAAAAAGAACAACTCTAAAATACCGTACATGGATCATATCATCCATAATAATCAAATGTAAGTTGAAAGCTCAAACATTAAATCGATGGTGGGGTCTTAGGGGAGACTAGGAATGAGGTTTCAGTGATTTGATTGTTGGGAATGGTCGCAGAGTAAGAGGTTAGAGAAGGTGTATGAGGATTGGTTGAGTGGATTACAACCGCCAAATTTATATACGCTCTACCATTCACCTAATTCTCCCCCTGAAACAATGTAGCTGTAGGCCAAATGAAAACCAAATAACAGCTGCTTAACACCTACTTTTAATACAATACCGTAGTGGGTTAGGGATAAAAAGGATTATATTCTTTCCCTATCTGGACAGTGTAAAAAGAAAAAATGAACAAAAAATACAACGATTTCCTTCCTTAGGCATCGACTAGCCGTTGTCTCTCACCTTCATTCACATGTCAACACCTGATGACCAAATTATAAGTAAAATAAAACTATCAAATGAGAATTGTAACTCGAAAAACGGGAAAATCAACTAAGTGACATGCGAGAAAATTTAAAATATGCATAGCCATTAAACAATTACAAAAAAAAGAAATTTGGAAGGAGTAACTTAATTCACTTGCCATGAATACATGCAGCATCCAAATCTCTAATCATTTTGTTAACAAGTTTCATTGGATCGTCAGAACATCGTAGCATTCCAGATGCCTGTGAAGACAAAAAGATTACAGAAAGAATAAGGGAGAGTAGCCGGGATGATTATTTAATATTAGGAAAACAGAGGTATCAAGAAAAGAAGGCTTGAAGCGTGAGGGCGGTTGACATTTCCTGGCAGTCCACATCGTGGAAGGCTAGTTCTTCTAAGCGTACCTGAAAAATAAGGGATAGTATGTGGCCGTAGAGCTCAAGGAACATCTGTGTGGGGTGCGTCACATTCAGCTTTCTCGCACGTTTGGGGTTTTGGTTATTTTTTTTCGAATCTGACCATGAATCCCAGTCTCAGGCATCAGTATGTCATGATGGATAAGTGGGAGTCTACTATTTTAAGGCCAACCTTTTCCAACTCCCCTTCCCGTACGAAAGGCAGCATTAGCGTAACACTGTTGGTCATCCAAGGGAAACACCTTATTGCTGTCAAGTCCTCGTCCAGTCAGCAGTACGACTTCGTACTCAGACCCCCATCATAGCATAGCAATTTACACTGTTTTTTTCCTAACAACTAGGCAACAGACATTTCTGGTACTGTTGGACTTCGAGGGAACAGGCTTTCCAACAAGCATAGCTCGTTGGGTCATTATGATATACACGCTCGACCACCACGTCAAGGTAGCAGCTATCGGTCAGGTAAAAGAAAGGAAACGATAATAACAGAGAAGGCTAGAGTCGGTATAAAATTAGAGCTGCAATGAATGACATAATGATAGACCTTACGACAATACCTCTCATGGAAAGGGGTGTTCGGTAGATAATGTCACATCACTTGAACAGACATGGTTTTCTTACGGCCTATAATGAGCCGTCTAGTGAGTTGTGTATATCTAATGGTATCTGTCAAAATTTTTCATTCATTTCATGCTTACATTGATCTCTCCACTATCCCCGGAATGGACACCTTAGTCCACTTAGATGACTATCCAAATGACATGGTTCTGTGAGCAGAGGATGCTGACACATTATATGACCAAAAACCAAACTCACATGTGCGTTTCTCACCTCATGCATAGAAAAAATTGCTTCAGGACTGGTCTGAGAGTAGAAAGTGAAGTAGTCGATTCAGTTGGTTAGTTCGATTATTTAAGAAGTTGAATCATTTTAGTGAGTCAGTGACTGACGGAATTTCCGTTGAAGTATGAAAGACCCGGCTGACGTCTTCCAACTTACTTGACTTGTTGCAGCGGTGACACATCCAAACACTCATCAAATGTCAAATTAACCTTGCGACAGTTAACTCTGTTCTACTTGTTGGTCATAAACATGGCTGCTAGAGCTACAGCACGAGGTGGCTTCAGGTGGTTGACCACTGTTATCTCAGAAACACTGACAACATGTAATAGAATCACTGCCTTAGTAATGTAGAGGTTAGTTGCAGGGAAAAGAGGTAAGTCAATTGAGGAAGTTTTAAACCTGCCCGACTGCCACAGTTAGGACGTGTCAGATGATGTATGGCTCGACCGAAACCTTTCAGAATGGGATTCACGTGAAAGTGATGATCAGGAACACAAGGTGATAGGCTGGAAATAATCACTGTAATGCGGATGCATCCAAGCCTTATCTTTCCCCAAACCATTTATCGAATATCGCTGTTTGCTTGACTATCTGTTCATCCTGTTTGACGGCCTTCTCTTATTTTTACATAACTTCCACTTGTTGCCTTATATCTTGATGTGATGACGTGGTGTTGAAACTGGAAACAGCTGTACAGCAATACCCAGTGTCCCATTTAATTTCTGATTGACTAGTGGTAACTTCGTTATTCCAGCAGGATCAATTATATATATCACTGACATAATACATATTATCTTCTTAGTCTGCTCACGTCTTAAACCAATCCACATATCGAGCATGGATCCATTGGCGCGATAATGGAATTTAGTTGTTTTACATCCAGTAAAATGCTAAATGTCGCTGATAAAGCGGGCTGAAGAGTGATGTCACATTCTCCCATTCGTCAGGAAATTTCAAGATGAAATATCAACCACAAACAGATTAAAAATTACAAATTTTCCAGAATGATTAACAAATCCAACTCAGCAGAAAAAAATGCACTTACTTCACCCAAGAAGCGATTGCGTAATATCAGATTGTACATAAAATTTGATGAATCCAACTTAGCACAAGTCGGTCGTTTTTCAAGTGCATTAGTCTACAATTAACAAAGTGGCAAAAGAAAAGCAAATAGGAATAGACGAAAAGATAATAAATGAGTAACTAATTCGGATAATGAATACACATTCATCATCATCATCAAAATCAACATAGGACCAGGCATTACTGCCTATCCATCCGAGTTGCCACACATCATATCAGTACATCAAGTGAAAAGACAGTAAAAGACAGTGCAAGATGAAAATAAGAAAATTCAGTCAAAAGAAATATAAAGTACGAAAAGAGAGAAAGGAAGAACGACAGAATGGTGAGATTCGGTAAAGCGTTAAGATGAGGATAATGTGTGTATACATCTGCCCCACTGACTTCGGTTCTCAGCCACATCACAAAGAGTCTCCAACCACTGGTTCCTCTCGTCCCACCGACTCCAACCATCTAGTCTGCATACACCCACATGGCTCAAACAAACAGCCAGAAACTTCATACATCCATACCATGTTTTAGTCTGGCCACCTCGAGCCTTTTTCCAGCCTCGACCCACCTCAACCAACATTGTGTGACGAGGCAATCGGCGACTAGGCATACGTAACACGTGTCACAACAATCTCAGTCGATGAAGGTTCACAACCCCGTCTACTGATTTACCTCTGCTCCCTAAAACTCTACACCTAACTTCTGCACTCCTCATGTGGTGACACCACAAAGTACGGTCTATGCTTAGAAGGTAACGGTGACGGTGGTCAAACACCTGAAGCCTTCTCATTTCCTCCCCTTCAATAACCATGTTTCACAGCCATACACAGTAGAACAGACTGGACTGCTGTCCAATACATGCGACAATTAATAGACAATCAGATATCACGGTGGCACCATAGGTGGCATAATTTGGCAAAAGCCAATCGAGCCTTTTATATCCGTGCAGAGATTTCATCGGCCACTGAGCTAGCCACCAGGGCAGGACTGATCCTACTTCCCAGGTAAAGATACACATTCAAGAGTAACAGTCACCTCTCTTAGTCAATTTCGAGGTTTGTGAGTATTGATTTATTGATTTCAGGTTGGTATTTATTGCGGACTGACATCAGGTGGACAAACGTTGGAAACCTTGGAGCACTGGACAGACGTTTCGATCTAGTACAAGATATATTAGCGCTGTGGACCCATGACACACTATGTCAGAGGTCGAACCCAGGATCTTCAGGTTCTGCCGCCAGCACGTTGCCATTGAACCACTGTAGTGGGACCTAACAATCCACATTTTATTTCAGTCATTTCATGATATATATATATATATATATATATATATATATATATATATATATATATATATATATATATATATATATATTCCTCTGCAGTAGACACTTACGAGCCCACTAGAGGTCGAACTTACGACCACTAGTTTCACGGCGAACTCACTAACCACTCAAACATTGGGTCGGAGATCAATGGTCTACAGTCTCCTACTTCTCTCAATTCATGATAGGGTACGACCATCTACCAAGGTCTTCAGTTGGGATCCGCTTTACTTCCGAATGGTCGCCCTACAAGTCCTGCGGTTTCTCACTATACCTTTGAGATATGCATCTCAGAGCATATCACTAATAAGTGCCATACGGCAATGTATTTTTGAAGCTTATGGGGATTTTATTATCAAGGCAGTATGCATCACGGAGTGAAATCAGTTAGACAACCACTGAAAATCCTACGAGCACTGGACAGAATAGTTTGATTACCAGTCGAAACTTTGTTTCTCCGACTTTCACAGATTATAAAAGATCTAACTGACAAGTGTTTCAACGAAAATATTTATAATTGCACACTCTAATCAAAATCTATATCAATCAAACTGAAGGTCACACACAAACTCGCGTTTCTCAGCATAAAAACTTATCACTTATCTCATGAGATGTCTTTTCAACACGAGAAATATCTGATTTCTTAACTGACTTCGCAAGATGAAAACTATTTATAAAGGGTAAAATTAAGACATTAAGCTGGCTTTCTTTACATTTCCACCCCTTGAAGAGTGATTATATAAAGCTTTTGTTTGATAACCTTCTTAATCTCAATGAGCTGTAACAAGCTGTCGATGATCACCACATAACTTTTAAAGTGGTTTTCAACAAAGCTCAGCACCATGCTTATTTAAACAGATTATAAATTTGACAAACAAAACAAAAGGAGACTTCAAATCAGTGTGAGCGTTGACCAACTAGACCCCACACACACACATACCCCAATTGTTAATAATACCACAATTGACTCTCCAAACCAAAATCCATTGAAACTTGCGAATTATTTTTCATAAAAAGAAGAGTTCAAGACATTTAAAAAATAAACGACAGATATGAATTACCCAAGAGAAGATGCGGCCCGATTAAATCCAGCATAGTTCAATACAGATTCTGTAGCCAATGCAAGACCAGTATGCTGAGGTAGATCAGTTCCAGGATGTTGTAACTCCAGCATATAATTGATCAAGTGGGATCGAACTAAGTTCGGTGCCCATTGTAAGCCAACTTCAATAATGCCTTTACAACGTTTGACAAAATCAGTCAACATTTTTTCACGCACAGGTAGACTGTCTGTTGTTATCAATTTGAAATTTGTACCCGGTACATTGTAGACAGGAGCAGTATGATTAGGATCCTAGACGGTAGTAGAGAACATACAAAATGAAATACACAGAGAAGGTATGTTAGTTTTAGCACAACGAACAGTCAGACAAACTGACAAAATCAAAGTAGGAACCGGGACACAAGTGTACTACTTCAAGCTGACACACTTCACAGTAGCATGGAAGGAACAACTGGACAGAAAGAGACTGATATTAGAGTTGGCAAAGGTGTATGGAAGGAGAGGAAATTTAAAAAATTAGAGTAGTCAAAACATTTAAACTTTGAAAGACATCAAATAGTGAATAGATCTGCACCACTGCCACTGATTTTCAGTC